>JAYMSG010000332.1:0-10629 GCA_036897925.1 Aragoa abietina | reverse complement strand
GGTCTCTTTCGAAAATAGTCTCCTATCTCTAGGGTAAGACTGCGTACATCTCACCCTCCCCATACCCTGCCCATGGACGGAAACTTGGGTCCGTTGTTGTTGTTGTGTAAAGGTAATAACCACCGAGATTATTTTTACACTTAAAGTATTTATAAGTGATTTACCGATTCTATGATTTTATATATTTGAAACTTGAATTTAAATATAAATATGAGTATTTTAAGTGCAAAAATCAGTAATTTAAAAGTAATTATCAATGCTTCTAAATTTTACGAATAAAAATATGTTATTTACGTAAATAGTGATATAGCCCAACAAATCATTGATTTAGTCCAAAAACCAGTGCTTTAGCAACAAAAAAAAGAAAAGAAAAGAAAAGGCCTCTATTGTCACCTAGATCCGTACACCACCACCACCTCCGACCAACATCACCATGTGTGCCACTAAACACCGCCTCACACACTCTCACCGCCTTCCCAATTCAACTCCTCCTCCACCACCCCCACCATCAAGATCCGTACACCACCATCATCTGTGACTAGCACCACCAGACCTACCACCGAATCAACCGATCTGCCTCTTGGACGGTCGCATTGAGATCAACCTGACTGTATGATGATGCCGAACCCGAGCACCTGGAAGTAGCAGTAAGTCACATTATTGACATTTACCAAACAAAATTTTCTTAATCAAACTATCTTATTTTGATCAAATAAGGTGAAATCACCTTATAAGATAACTGATAAGGCAATGCCAAACACATCCTTACTTCAAAAGGTTTGGGACTAAAATTGAAATTTAGGTTTATAGTGCAACGTTGAAAAAACTTTTGATGGTTAATTTGCATTTCGGAAAGGAGGAATTTTTGAAGGCTTATTTACCCAATGTGGGATCTCAATATATCAAAAATAATTAGGTCATTGGATTTGAAAAAAAACTCCACATCAACTAAAAATAGGAAGGAAGATAATACAAAAGTTACTTCATCCGTTCCAATATAATGTTCGATTATACTATTCACATAAACTTTTTTATAAATAAATATAATATGAACTGATGAATAAACATATTTTTTGAAAAAAAAATTTACGAGAAGAATGAATATAACAAAAGAAATTTTAGTTAGTTAAATTCAAAATTAGCTAATTTTTGATGTGAAATAGTTATCCGAAAACTCCAAAGAGTACAAGTAACGATCTATCGGGGTGGAGGGAGTAATACACTATCTAATTGGAATGTGGCGGGAGATGAAAAAACAAAATCACTATGACTTGGATTTGGTCCATAGTAAACAATATCATACCTATTTTGGGAGATAGTGTGAACCATCGACCAATCACCCAACACGTAGTATGATAGTCAGATCCTAAAGTTAGCGATGTGAAGAAAGTTTCCAAATCCCTCAGCTCCAAGTGTGTAGAAAGTTCCCGAGCCCCGTGGGTAGAGCGTGAAGTGTGGAAGAGGTTCCGAGTTTCCATGTAAACTGTTCTACGCCAGATAGCATGGATACTCATGAATAACAAATGATGGTCTGGTTTAAGCTCCATTATGATTGGAAGGCTCCGGAGAACAAACAAATTCATTGGTAAATGAACCTTAAAATAAAGTAGTAATGAATTTGATTTGACTCTCATTGGACAATACCATACAAATTACGCATAATAACGGGACCTATTACGGATTTGGGGAGTAATTCTGCATGGGCCAGAAAGACACTTTTATACGGTGTCGAAGAAGTTCCCTGAACTCCGAGTCCTAATACAACACAACTATCAATTTTTCTGCAGTCATAATCTCTCTCTCTCTATATATATGTATGCCCCTAATGCAGTAATCTAATATTTTTGTTTCGGATGAAGATGTCGTTGCTCGAGAATAAGCTCAAGCCGCTCTTGAAGAAGCTAGGGATGAAGAAGAAAACCAAAGTGACCGGTACTTTTACCGTTCACGTGGGAGAAGACTATGTCAGCGCATACAAGATATCGATCGAATTCTTGAATTCCAAGAGTTTCAAAAGTTTATTAGACGAGCATGAGGATGAAATTTGCCCCGACGGTCCAATTACGTTGCTATGTTCAGTCGAGAAGTCTGAAGAAGCGTTGATGCTTGCGCAGGCTGAGATACTCGTCTGATGATGAACCAGACGTGAGCCAGGGAAGATTAGATAGATATATATGCTTGGAACAATTTGTAAAGTTTACATGAGTACGTTTCAAGATCAAGAAATCATTGATAGTTGTTTGTAAAGCTTACGTATTTCTGTTCTTGCTCGATACACATGATATTCGTTTTCTGTTTATGAACATGATGTAGTGATTTCATTTTCTTATAACAATGTAACCTATTGTAACCTGTTGCAGGGGCGGAACTAGGGCGGTCGCCCCCTAACATCGAAAAAATTGTTAACTATTATGTATTTCGCATGATTTTTTTAGAATAGGTGTATCACCCGCCTTAATTTTGAAATTTTTTTTCGCCCCCAAACTATAAATCATGAGTCCGCTCCTGAGCTGTTGGTAGGTTCAAAAGAAGAAAAATTGCAATAACTTTTTTTCGCCTTGTTCCGGTAAAGGCCATTTTATTATATGTCCTTTGCATCTCCAATTATCTAGTCGCTATACATGACAAACATGCATTACTGCAGTACCCGGCCGCTATATAAAAAAATCCAGAGTCGAGGATGTTTTCATCCGCGATACACTAAAAGAAATACCCTGCTACAGTCTTCATGGCTCTTTTGTATCTTACTTTCGTTTTATCCTAGTTCTCCCCTATTCAACTGAAGCAACTCAAGTCGGACAATCATGTCGACCACCAACTTTTCAGAATTCCAGGTTGGAAGCGGAAACGGTTACTAGAAAACTCAACCTGTTTCCAGAACTTGACACACAATATTACTCGAGATGAACCCGCAGGAGCAGAACAAGATCTTGTTCAGAAGTACATCCAAATTCCCCATCTTACCGATTCACATAACACCGTTCTGTACTTGGGACAACATGCAGGCTATTTCAACCTCCCACACTTGGAGGGTTCGAGGTATATGATCATCTTTTGTGGACAATACAATGCATTTTGACCTGATAGAAAAATGTGATGCGGTTTCATTATCGAAAAAATCGTATGCAGGATGTTCTACTACTTCTTTGAATCGAGGAACAACAAGAGTACTGACCCTGTCGTCGTATGGTTAGCTGGTGGACCCGGACACAGCGCATCATTGCCTTTGTTTTATGAGAATGGACCTTTTCGCATAAAAGACGACTTGTCGCTTGTATGGAACGAATTTGGTTGGGACAAGGTACTTATTCATGTTTTACATATAGTCAGGGCGGATCAAGGATTTCAAATATTGGGGCATAAAAAAAAGTCAGGATTAGGTGGGTACTTATAATAATAAAATTTGTTTTACAAAATACACGATATTCAATAAATTTCGAAAGTTAGGGGGGGACCGCCCCCACCTGTCCTCTTCCCCCTAGTTCCACCCTGCCGATATTACTGATGATAGTCACCAAAGATGCCACAGAATCAACAGATCTTGAGATGTTTTAATGATGGTACTAACTAATATGCAGGAGTCGAACATAATATACTTCTACCTGGACAGGCATTCGCAACAGCACACAGTCAGCAAGTATTGACTTCTATGACTTGCTACAGGTCCATTAGCACAATTTATGGTTAATTCATTATACGTAAATCCCACTGTCACTTAACCATTGAACATGTTCTTACAAGAATTGTGCACCGTCTGTAGGCATTCTTCCAAAAGTACCCTCAATATCGGAAAAACGACTTCTACATCGCAGGAAGTTCATATGCCTGACACTACGTTCCCGCCTTTTCTGCCCAAATTCACAAGGCAAATAGAAAGAACAAATCGACAATGATAAATCTCAAAGTCGGTCATTTATGGCACTTAATTTGTATTTAGCTTTACAAAATTACACTCAAGACTCTTGTTCGACATTATCTATGGTATATATGCAGGGATTAGCTATTGGCAATGGGATAACGAATCCAGAGATCCAGTACCAAGCTTTAGCTGATTATGCGTTAGAGATGAAGTTGATCAGTCAGGCGTTTTATAAAAACCTCAGCAACTCATTTCCTGACTGCAAGAAGCTAATAAAGCGTTGCGGTAATTCATTTTCTACCCTATGTTTTAACCATGCTTCAATTTTCTACCATAAGTCAAATCTTGTTTTTCTTCGAAGGCCAAAACAAAATGGAAATCGGGGGTAAGAGTTCTTGGGTAGTGGCATTTGAGGTTTGCGGGGTAACTTGGGTAACTTTCAAGAGCATTCTTCAAGTCGCTGGTGGTATAAATGTAAGCAAACGCATATCTTGCTCAGTCTTGATAATATCGATTAGACCTACGTTTAGTCACTAATAGTTTCCTTGTAACAATAATTCAGCCTTATGATATTCGAAAAAGATGTGTAAGAGACCTTTCTGCTACGACTTCTCCAAGGTGGAGAGGCTACTCAACCAAAGAGGTGCTGCAAATGCTCTGGGTGCCGGAGATAGAAAGTTTACAATAATGAGTCCAATAGTGTCCCGAGCAATGCTCGGGGACTGGATGAAGAACTATGCAGGTGGTATTCCTGCACTGCTAAAGGACGGAGTCAAACTACTGGTATATGCTGGGGAGTATGATCTTACTGCAAACTGGCTTGGTCAAGATAAATTTTACCTTAAATGAGAGCCAAGATTTGGACATTCATCTACTTAAAACACTATCATGCATTATATGACCAGGAAACTTGAAATGGGTAACTGCCCTCGAATGGAGGGGTGGGAAGAAGTTCAAATCAGCTCCTATGATGCCATTCACGGTAGATGGTGTGAAAGCAGGATTGCAGAAAAGCCACGGGCCTCTTACGTTCCTTAGGGTCCATAATGCTGGACACTATGTTCCCATGAATCAACCGAAAGCGTCCTTGGAAATTATGAGGAGGTGGATGAGAGGCCAAACTCTATAATAGGCAAAACATCACCATCTAGTGCTTGTCATAACTACCATGTAAAACATGATGAAGATGGAGTCAAGAAATCCCGATATAAGCGGAAGCTCGGTAAATTATAAAACAGTAAATAAAAAGACAAGATTACCCGAATCTTGATCTCATGAGTTGTTGAACCCGTAGAATAGAGATAAAAACTCTCAAGAGAAACCATTAATCTTTTATATAATCAGAGTAATGAAAGTTGTGTTATAAAATAAGAAAGACAGACACATAAATAGTACTAGCAAAACATAAACCCTAAAAACCTACAAACGGGCCTAATCGAAACGAAAACAATGATAAAAAAAATAAAGCCCAAGGATGGCTCCATGTCGCTGCGCTCAAGCTGCTTGAAGCCTTATGGCTTCGAATCCTGCGCCTACACCTGAAATGTGAATTAGCAGAATATGGTGCGAAATTGACAACTTTAGGAGAGACAACTTCGAAAGCTAGTTGTTAAGGTGGAAGAAGTGAATGCCTCATAAATCTCACATTAAAACTGCATAATGTCGATGTGGAGTCCACAATTCATATCTTACACTTAGGATTTTCATCACCCCACGCCCCGCACCCACACGGTGTAGATGTGTGCTAGATCGATCACTAGTTCCGGGCGAGCACTGCTATGCCCGCGTCGCATGATTGCAGCCGAGAGGAGTAATGGAGTTGCTCTGATACCAATTGATGAAAACCTAATGGAATCTAATCTCAAAAGCTAGAAGCTAATATGGAGAGTATAAGGCCCCATAAGTCCCACATCATAACCCATATTTCCTACGTGGAATCCAAGTCTTACCTCACAATTAGGATCGGATCTTCATCACAATAGCTATAGAGCCCACTTAGGCAAAACCTAGCTTAGCAACATACTATCACTTGATATTTGTCATTATCAATCTCTCAAAAATGAAATTCATCAAACAATGGACAAAAATTCCCTACAGATTTATAAGGAATTCGATAGAGAACGAGATTTACCTTGTTGACTTACGAAGAATATACGGTTTCATTCACCAAAATATCAATATACCATTTACAGTAGGAGTTTCCTTCCTTTTTTATACAACAATCCCTTAAAGAAGTCAGTTAGAAATGAAATGGAAATGAGTTGCTTATGAAAAACAAATGAAATAAGATTCAAAATGAATCCAACACCGATAAAGAGAAGCACGAGCCTTCTGATCTTCCATAATTCTCTGCCCCGGTTGTAACAATTCCCTCACCAACTAACAAACTCCTTCGCCATTTCTCTTAAAATAAAAAGCGTATTTCTGCCAAATGCGATTACTTGCCAAGACATGAAAGTGAATAAGGTCTTGTTATGACATTACTCCCTCATTCTTTTAAGGCTTGACCCCATGCCTCTATATAAGAAAAATTATGCACTAGCTTGGTCCAATCCTCCCAGGTACCTTCATTGTCTTCTAAATGTGCCCACTCAATAAGTAACTCCAGAGATGCTGCATTATTTCTTCTCACCACACTCCTTCCTAAAATAGCTATAGGTTGAAGTACAATCTGACCTTCAGGATCCAAGGGTGGTAAAGACTCCGACAGAAAGTGCAACCAGCACAATGAAACATGAAGCACTAGATGATGCTTGCTATCAGCCGGAAGAAGTAGCTTATTGGCCACCAGTCCAATCTTCTCCAAGGTTTCCGCATGCTTGGGACTTGATTTCCATATCATGCTCTTCTATAGTGAGTGTTGTAGGTTGAGCTTTAGCTTCAAATACACCCACCCTCCAACTTAAAATTCCCTCTCTGACCTTGATTTATCAGCAAACCGTTTCATCCTATTACTAGCTTGCTCGCGGTGATGCTTGATCAGTTATGCAATATTTTGCCCCCTCATCAATCATTTTAATCAGTCCTCTTGCAGCAATCAATCTCTGGTGTCTGTATCCCCATAAGAATCTTGGAAAGGTGAGTCGTATTGTACCACCACTCAACTCGTTTGGCGCATATCCTTGGACATTGTCCAATCATGCACCTGAAACATGTCTCCAAACATTGATTCACCCTCTCAGCATGACCATTAGTAACGGGAGAATATGTGTATGCACTGTTGCACTCAGGCTTTTAACAATTCTCTTTGTCCCTATATATGACTCTGCTCTACGGCAACCCATGTTGATCAAGAGTAAAATAAGACAAGTTGTATGGATACAAAGCAACTTGAAGTATAGTCCCATGTGCCATGTATAATAGAACAATGAAAATTAATCAAGACAAGTATAACTGGATGTAACATCTAAAAATGAGACATAAATTAAGAAAAAAGTACTTTACTGTCTCCAATAAAGCAATATTCACTTTCCCGACCGACCCAACTGTGATAAAAGTACATTAACAAATGATCCAGTATAGTATGGCTCACTAAAAGTTATACCAAACATTTTCCAACCTCCTTTATGCACAATTTCTTTTACTTCGTAGTTTTAATATTTATAATACTCACAAATATACGAATCTTATAGTAAGAATCAATATTTTTCGAGGTCGATCTTTTAAGAATCTTGTAGTAAAAATTTTGTTGGCTAGTACCATGTTAACTATACCTTGTCTCATAATTCGATAAATATTTTGATGGTCAGTACTAAACCGACTCTCTAAATAAAATTACTATTTTAACCATACCTTCTCTCATAATTCGATAAATATTCTGATGTTCTGTACTAAACCGACTCTCTGAATAAAAGAAAACAACATTAAAGTGAGATCGTCTCATGAATATAGAACTGCAGTTTCATTTATATAAAACTTTAGCGAGGCTATAGAACCGCACCAAATCTTGATTTTCAGCCCTTCCAAATGTAGCATTGAACCATTCTTGATTTTCTTCGTATACACTCTTTTTTTTTGACCCATTCACAAAATTATTCCTTGCCTAAAGCAGGCCCAAGATGGCATAACTCTGCCATTATTGTATTCTTGGTAGGTGTATGGGATAAGTAGTTTCAGTTTCCTGATTGGTTAAGTAAAGTAGTACTAATTGATCTTTGTTTTTCTCCTAGATACAACCGTACGAGGAGGAAGAACAATCAATCAATCCACTCAACCGTACGAAGAGGAAGAGTGTATTTTTTGACAACACTCATTAGGAGAAAAAGATGATCAAGATTCGGTTGTTGTTGCACAATCGGCAGAAGTAGATGAACAAAATCAAGATTCACGTGTTGTTGCAACATTGGCAGAATTAAGTCAACAAAATCAAGAAAGGACTGCGTTATTAGGAGACGAACAAGAGTTTTGAAGAAGAGAAGACGATTCAACAAACTGAACAATGGACTTCTGAGATTTTAGAGAATCAAGAATTGGGTGTAAATCCAGAGTTAGATGGTGCTAGAACCGGGGAACGAGACAGAATTTATGATGTTTTCGGAAACTTGAGGCTTCAATACGTACAAGCAGCCTTGATAGGCCAAGAAAACAGAAAGGAGATTCTTGTTGGAGAAATGAGAAGAAGAAGAGTGGAACTGCAGGCAAGAGCTAAAGAAGATGTTGCTGCTTGCTGAGTTGCTGTCAAGAAGTGATTCTGAGTTGAGGAAGAAAACGACGAGCAGTAACCATTGGATCAAGTTTGTTATGATCGAACGGAGCGAACGGAGGAGATCGTTTCTGTTTAACTGTAAAATCGTGTATATAAGCAATAGACGTAACCAAGTTTGTTACGTTTTTGTAACAAAATTCAGTTGAATCAAAAAATATTCATTTTCCCTTCTCTCTCATCTGAGCTCTCAGTCCCTTCTCTGATAAAACCTTATCAGAGCTTTAATGGAGAATTCTTCTCCTTTGATTCAATAACCGTCTTTTTCACAATTCTTGAAGCGAT
This sequence comes from Aragoa abietina, assembly GCA_036897925.1. Taxonomy (NCBI): domain Eukaryota; kingdom Viridiplantae; phylum Streptophyta; class Magnoliopsida; order Lamiales; family Plantaginaceae; genus Aragoa; species Aragoa abietina. The sequence continues at coordinate 1,783 of JAYMSG010000332.1, read as the reverse complement.
TAATGAACGACTCACATTTTCTAGGCAGTTGAGAGCATCTGATTATACAAGAGGGCAATTGACAGTCCCTAATGGCCAATCTAATGCTTTTCTTGAGAAGTACGGATACCCGAACAGACGTCCGATCAATGTTCGCGATGAGAATGGCCTGTTACGGTTGTTTCACTTGGCGTGGGATAAGGGGTACTACATGCATAGAGGGTTAAAGAGATTTTTCACTGATGAGAATATACATGTCAGAGACACGATAACATTTCAGAAAGTCCATGGACAACAAGGTGAGTTTCGTGGGACTGTTGAAAGGCAGCAGGAACAAGAAGAGGACCATGAAGTTGATGAGTATCTCCTATAATTTACCTTGAAGTTGATGAGCATAAGGGACAGTACATAAAGTTTGTTTTTGGTGAGTGGACAGTACATGAAGTTGGAAGTAGGTGAAGATGTATACTTGGATTGTTGACACTTAAGGCCTAAGGGAAAGGAGATTAAGTTTGATACTTGGATTGTTGACAACCTTAGATTCATAATGGAGGAACACTTTTGAGATGTCTATTTTACCATAAAATTACATTGGTTTACGTTCGTTTTTCAAAGTGCACTCCCATTTACTTATGTTTAGATCATTTTAGGTAGGAATGAGTACCGATGGTATTGGTAAAAAAAATGCATTTTAATTATTTATCATATTGTCCGTGATAATCTTTCGAAAACTGTCTCCTTTTTTGGGGTATGACTGCGTACATCTTACCCTCCATAACTGCCTAAGGGCGGGATATTTGGTAGGTTTGGTTTGGTTTGATTTGGTTATATACAAATGAGGTTATATTTTGATTTTGATTTTGATTTAAATATTGGTCGAAAACTATATAAAACATCCACAAAAGAGTCGTTATACAAGCTGAATTTCAGGTAATTTGGTTGAACTGAAACTGGGAAATTTTCCCTAGTTGTATGGCTAGTTGTGGTCGTGCGCCGGATAGGCAGAATTCGATCTGCTTGCACTATTCACAGATTGAGTAATTGCTAGAAAGGCTAAACCGAGCAATTAGACTCCCTTTATTAGCTAATTATAAGTACATGAGTTATAAGGTGGCCAAGTGCTAAAAGTGTGAAGCAATAAGTAAGAGGTGTATGGATCGATTTTCCTGGGTTTCATTTTCTCCGCATGGAGTCCATTGTTAGCTTCCGAATGAAGCGTGTAATTAGTTAGTAGCTGGATAATTATGAAATATTCTATGGAAAAAAACAAAAAGGTACAACCCAAACCAACAACCATCACAACTCAACTACACAAGTGGCACCATCACGACACCCATTGCAACCCCTCTGACCACCATCAATCGGAACCACCACTTGCAACCTTCGATCACCATCCAACCATTTAACCACAGGAAAGCCATCACTTGTCACCTATACTTTCACCCACCATTGTCAAAATGATCATCATTTTTTTTTCTTAAGCTCTAAATGCCATTTAATAACTTCTCAAAGCTCTCTCGTGTTGGATCCACAGTTAAGAGTTTAATTGTGGGGCGACGACGAGGGGAAATTGAAGAGTGTGTAGTATGATCATAATTCCAATGGCCGGTGGTGGTGGTGGAAGGGGGAAACATATATGTTTGATTGAGAGTGTATGAATAAGTTCATCGGGCTTATATTGAAAACATTTCCTCAATGTACCTAAGACTATCAGCAGCGATGACGGACGTAAAATATCCGAAATTGGAGCACTTTTGTTGGAATTCAACTTAAATCTCAAGACGATACACATATCATTTTTGTG
>JAYMSG010000331.1:0-10640 GCA_036897925.1 Aragoa abietina | reverse complement strand
CCCCTGAAATTCCAAAAATTAGACAAACCCCGCCCCCAAAGGTTTATATGTCACGGTTCTTATAGAGGTACAAGCCAGTATTTTGGTAAAATGAGTACTTAAACTAAATGTAAATTTCAGTGGGGATAAGGAAGAATAAGGAAAAAGGGTCAAAACCAGGAGTACCTAGTATCTCCTACGAAAAGTTGTGTTCCATGTTTGTAAGTCATAGTGACATTTAGATTAAGCGCCTATACCAGACACAAACTTACGTGGAAAACAAAGAACTAACAGAGTGAGAATGAATTACCACTATGTGAAATACGGTCATCACTGAATTCTTTTGCTTGTGTGTTTTGATACCATGGTATAATGAAGCATTGAGTAACACTCTTCCCACCTGCAACAAAAGATAAGCAAGCAAGAGAGTAAGTACGACTGGTAAGTGATTTCCAATTTTTTAACAGCTCGGTTTATCATCTTGTACATAAATACATCAAACTTTATCAAACTCTACAGTCAACAGTATCAACTAAACATAAAACTACGCACCCAAAATTTTGAATTATGAATTTAGTTTAACTTGAAATGCATATAAATCTTCTCTGCTCCTAGGTTCTGAACTCTATCAACATTCATATACATATCTACCAACAAAGAAAGTAAAATGGCTCCAGTCTTTAACCTAGTAAGTTTCCAACAATTGCAAGAAACAAAAGAATTTAGAGGAAACAGATTTAATCGAATTTCAGGCTCCAGTTTTTTATCCAGTAAGTTTCCAACAATTGCAAGAAACAAAAAGAATCTAGGAATCAGATTCAAGTGAATTCCAGGCATTCATGTTAATAAGAGGAATGAACTTTCAACAGCCAAGAACAACCATACTACAACTATGTAGACAGTAGAATCAACATGATGTCTCAGAAAGAAACCTACATCATTGCGTACGATAATGGTCGGTTTAGATTCCTTGGCACCCTTGCTAATACCTTCCTTGCATTTAATACTAAGATGACCCACGCCTTTATCTTTCCAAGCATCTTTCTCTTCGGGATCAAGTGGCTGAACAGGATAAAAAAAATGTCAGACTAAATCATCACACACTTCAGATTTCAGATGTTATGGAAATCATAGAATGTACTATGTAACTATATCTCCAGAATTTGCCCTGTTGTAAAGCCTCCAAGTATCAACCATAATATAATTTGCAGTGTAATTTCCAGCATTGCAGAAAGGAAGAGGAGCTACTGAAATATGAGCAAACTGTGATCTTTTTTCATGTGATAATGAAAAAGTATATGCCAATAATTTCGTCTATGCATGCTCCACATCTCAATCGGTAAAAAAACAAGGGTGTTGATACGAAATGCATGCATGAAGCTGTAGGTTAATAAAAGTTCCCTAGATGAAATGAAGATAAAGTAGAGACCAAGTTTGAGGCTAATCGGTCTCATCGCTACTCTTCAGTAAGCAAACGATTGCCAGAGGCTATGAAATGACGTGAATAGATGTGGACGATTCAATAACTTAGAACCGTCAGAAAGCAGAAAAAGGATAACTGGTACTAAATCAGCACCCTACTAAACAAAGTCGGAGAACTACTGTGAATATCTAAAAGGATCCTTCAATTGCTGAGGATTTCACGAACATTTCAGGAGAAGTAGCGTCTGTTATTCATGTGGGCAGAGAATTCGCTTTGTCAATTTGGACTACTAACATGCAACAAACTAATTCAACCACTTTAACAAGCTGATAGTATTATGAGTTCATGTTTCTCTGGACCCAAATAAAAGATATAATGCATAGGCCGGATCATTAAGGGTCCAGAAAAGTCCATTCAGACAAGAATGGTTCCTGGAAGCATGTCAAGGTTATGGTATGGTTTATCACATGTACACAGCCTCTGGTAGGAACAATCATGTCGAATTTTCTAATAAATACACTGCAACTAACCGTTAACATGTACTAAACACTTGCCTTTACATAAAGTTTGCATTTGACTTCATGTACAACAATAACTCCTTTTTCCTCACTCTTTTTCACAGATGGGCTGCTGGGCTGTTCGACATCATCTTCTGCATTCCAAGATAATGATAGACAAATCAAAGTGCATATAACCAACTAGTATATGCACATCCATGCCTAATGTAGCAAAATTACGACTGTTAAATTCATACTAGTAAATAAAATATGCACAAGCACTTAAAAAGAAACTTTAATTACTTTAGCCCATGAATGCAGTCGTTTTAAGCAGGACACAAGATGGATGATTTATTAGCTGATGATTATACATGAGTGCAAGGCAAATCTTATTAAGCTTAGAAAGGAACTTATCTACAAACAACAATTTCGGACATTGACTCCAAACATATAAGACTGGGCTATGGCATGACATTAATCTGATCAAATTTGTTAAAAAGGACTCTATACATGGACGGAAGTGAGAAGGATGATCCTGAACTTTCATGCACGGAAACAAAGATGTAGATTATTTCCTATAAACTTGCTTCGAACGCACATGAAGACTAGCCATGGATATCAAAACATTTCTACAGAAAGCCCTAATGTATATTCCCTCCACTGAAACGAACTTTGATACTTTGGAATTACGTAAAACAATTGAAACTTTCCTTTCACTTTATAAACTTTGATGAATTTCGTTTCAGGAACATAGCATGTATGAAAAAATCTAGAAAACTATTGATATTTCAATAGCAAAATGAAACTTTAATCGATGATGAAGATACCTAGTTTCAGCCACTGAAGAGTATTTTAAATCGCCAAACCAGAAACTCTATATAATACATATATTGATTTTTGTACATTCAGGAAAAATACCATTGCAAGTTTAGGGTCTCACGTTTCTGCAGGACTAGAGTATTTCATTAACCTGTCTTGGGGCCTAAAATGCAAAAAATTCCAGATACAGGTCGTTTTGTAAGTGTAGGCGAGTGTCGTAAATGAGACTAATAGCTTTATTCAGATTTTCAATAGAAAAAAATCGAATCGATATTTATTTTGCTAAAGAAGAGACATGTTTAGGCTCCAACAGCAAATATAAAAGATTTGTCCACTTTTCAATTGATCAAACCATTTCCAAATATCAGAGAAGATAACAGGAAAAGAACTTGATAATACATCTCATGTATCATTGAATCTGCTATCCATTCACACAAAGTAAAAACATGGTTCTCACCAAAACATGAGCTCATGACAGTTGAAAACAGTTGCTGACAATTACTTCATAGAAAATAAAAATAAATAAATAAATAAAATAAACACATTGCACCTCTTACCCCCATCTGCACCATTCGAAGCGTCATGATTAGCGAGAACCGAATTGGCATTCCCAGGAACTGAAATCTGGTTTCCTACAGAGAGTCAAAGGAAGTATGGTAGGCAATAAATGTCAATTACTTTAATAAAAGAACTCAAGTAAGCTCCTTGTTGTCTAGGATCAACAGCACAGTGCTACGTCACTGCAGAGTGCAAGTAGCAGAGTCTAGTCCTTAAACATCAGGGTGGGGTTTGGTGTAGAGTGGACCACCAATTTGAAAAATCCAATTTTCGAAGGGAAAAGGTAAATTATAAAAATATCGCCCATGCTGAACTTACATAATTTGTGGAAATTTAAAATAAAAATAAAAATAAAAAAATAAAAACTATCTAGTGTGTTTCACTAAGGCGAAAATTTCAAAGCCAGAATTTGACATTTGAAAACTGCTAATTCTTTCAACGAGTTTAACATAAGAATACGGTAATATTGAGAATTTTTTAAGAGAAGCACAAAAGTACAGGGCATGTTGGTTCCATAAGATAATTTAGATGAAGCGTATCATAAACAGAGAACGAGCAGTTTTATTGATAAAATTGCATATAACATCTCCCAAGGCAGAATACCTCCAAATGTGAAAGGGCTATTATTATAATTACTGAAAAGATTTCCGGTGCCCCATGAGGTTCCGGAGCTTGTCGCTGCCACTGGAGGAAACAAAGGTTTGTCCAAATATGGTTTATGATTATTCTTGTCACTTTCAAATGCAAACTTCACCAGAGGATCACTAGATTGAAGCTTGCTGGATCTTTCTCCTTTTGCAGCATTCATTTTCAGCCAATTAACGACATCACTAAATTTATCCTACATTTTTGGGAAATAAAAAGAAGAAAGTAAAAGTATGTTAGGAGAAAAATATATAACAGTCTTCATAATTCTGCATCTGAATACAAAAGGTACGTTGCATATGGTAGAAACAAGAAAAGAAAATGAACTTCTGCACAACTTAATGTCAAAAGCAGTATAAGAAAAGATTTTGAGATCAATGAAATATAATTTTGAAAGAAAAAGAAAAAGGAAAAAAAAAAAGAGAGGAAGAAATGTCCTTGCAGAACACTTTGGTTGAAAATGGCATATAATTCACTTAATATGGACTCTAGCGGGAGAATGAAAAAATGAATACGCTTGCAGCTTTTAATCCGGGGATGTGTCAACAATCATCTGGTCATTGCTCCATACTAAAGTAAAAACTGAAGGCAGTACAAAATGGCAGAACTTAATGGGATGTGCTATGTAAATGGTGATGGCTTGCAGGTACAACAGTGAATGAATCCTCTTAATGCATATAAAGCTTCAAAGTTTTTAAATGTTATCACAGCCTATATGGCCTTATGGACTACTGATTTGGACCGGCGTACATAAATCATGACAGACAGCCAGCCAGAATCAACTTCAACATTGGTATGAAAAAATATCTTCAGATCAGCCTAATAGTGGTTAAAAGAACATGTTCTCGCTTAAATGCTTCACCTAATGCTCATGTCATTACAGTTATGAACACAAGGGATGAATTAATCAACTCAAATATACTACTTGTGACAATTTTGCAGAATTAAATATAAAGAATTATTCTGTTATAAGAATAGGCATTAGGTCAATGACGCAGTAGTTATAAAGTTACTAGAAAGTTACCTTGACACTTTTCGAATGATTTAAGTAGTCCTGCACTCCGTCTTCCCAAAGTTCATCCGGATGATTTAGTAATTGAGCTTGTACCCAGCTGTTAGATGCAAAAAATTACTAATTTTAGCATGCACAACAAAATATTAACAGAAGACAACACATTTCGGGATATGAAATATTGCCAAAGCAACCCACCCTAACTAGAAAACTTAGGCGCCACAAGACTCCCTCTGCTCAGTGAGAGATCTTGGGTTCGACCCCTGAATAGTGCATACTCTCAAAATCGAGTTATTGTCTCCCGAGATGGAGTTTTAGAGTAGTTGGTCTCAAGTTTATTCAACAATATTACACATTCATCTCAAACAAAAACTGACAATAATAATAACAGAGCCAAAGTTACATCACGGATAACACCCAATTAACCGAGTTAGAATTTCATCATGAAAGGGTACCAGTAGAACCCTTAATTACCTTACCAAACACAATCCAAGTAAACTAAGCTTTCAGTTTTTGTCTATACGAAAAACAAACTAAAACCTAACTAAAACATCAACACTTACGATTCAATATCGTAAACTGCAAAAGACAGTACCTTGCAACAACACAACTAACAAAACTACAAATCATAAATCCCTGATAAAAAAAGACAAAGATACGACTTTAACCTCGCAAATTGAGTATTGAGAGCTTTGACATGCTGTCTGGATGATTCGGCCCTCTGCATATTCAATGGCGGTGGCTGAATTGACGACTCTGACGCCACTCCATTGAACGGCGATGCAAAAGTCACTCGCTTGCTCTGCATCAGCAGTGAATCTCAATTATTATTTATTAACCACAATAATAAGTACCAATAATGGCAATTCAGAACAAACAAGCAAAACGCATGAACTTACGGAAGTATCATTGGAATTGAAACCCGGAGTGGAATCGAACATTGCCAATCGCTTTGTTCCTCTCATGATTTCCCAATTCTTCACTGATTTTATTGTGATGTGAAGAGAAGAATTTGGTAGCGTGGGTTTTGAATTTAATTTGAAAAATTAGGGTTTTTAATGGGTCACCTATAAACGAAGAGAATTACTGATGGGAAAGCCAACGATATTTTAAGAGGTCGTTATTTATTATTCTATTCCTTTCCAAAATCAAAAGAAAGTGACACGGTCCTCCATTACAAACTCTTTTGCTATTTTTAACGGTTTTCATAATATTATGAATTCTCATAATGCAACTTTTCATAAATTTTTCATCGGAATATTCAAGAGCAATTCGTAGTAAAAAAAAAATCAAAAGAAGAGCTTGAGACGGATAAAGTAATATTTATTTTTGTCTTACTACATCCGTCCTAAAGAATTAGGGTACTTTGAAATGACACATATTTTAAATAATTTCGTGTGATTAAAAATGGATGTGATAATGGTTTGATTATATTATGTGGTTGAAATTGAGTGATTATAGATTATATCATATATAGAAATGTTTCTAGTTCTCCGAGACAACCCGAAACGGAAATTATTCCCTAATTCACCGGAACGGAATAGGTCCTAAATCACGACATTAGCTAATTTCAGTATTTCATCGCACTGAACTAAAGTTAATACTCTAATCAAAATACGTTGTGATGTTATAATGACGCTGCTGCATTGCATATTGACTTTCATATCTGAGAGCGTCGTTGTTGCAACGTTATAATGACATTGATGCATTGCATCAACTTGTGTGAGATCGCTCACTGTGAGACGGTAGATTTGATTCTAAATATAGAAACATCCAATTCCCGCTACAGTAATGCACCAATTAAAGGTTTCAGATATATTGTGAGCAAGCATGCACCATGTCGAGTCCACCCATGGAGCATGCCATGGAAACTCCTTGCTTTTGAGTTTACGGAAACTCCAAGCCGATGAAAATGGATGTTGGTTCCATCTTCCTCGCTCTAGCTCGATATCCCAATTCCACTTTCGAACTACTCATCTCTTTTGAGTTTTGATCTTCTAATCAAATATATTGAATTGGGCTTTTGTCTCTCTAGCAAATCGAATTGAGAAAACAGGACAATTCATGGAGAAAACAGAACAATTCACTGGTGTCATGTGTTAAGAAATATTGGGCTTTTTTTTTTTATTTTAAACAATTTATGGACTGCCGTTTCAAAATTAGGTATGTTATGGGGGCTCCTAGTATAAATATATCTTATATTCATATTATAGAACTAAAAACTATATATAATCAGCTCACAACTTTTAGGGTTTTAACACTTGACACCCCAAAAAAAAACATTGGTTGATTTTGAAATATTTTTTAATTGAAATTATTGTTTTAAGTTGAATCCTCTCATTAGTAAGGATTTACATCAATGTTGTAAGGTTCATTTCAAAAAAGTATGATTTGATCATAATGTTTCAATTTAAAAATATAAAATCGCAATATTCCTATTTTATGTTGAAATCTAACAATTTTAATATGAAATTTTATATTTTTAACGCGAAACCTTATTTTCAAGGTTTTACGTTAATATTGCAATGTTTCACTTTCGAAGCGTATGGTTTAACTACCGACACATGAAAGGTTTCAATGTGTTAAACATTGTTTGCAAGGTTTCACTTAACAATGTAAGGTTCAATTACAATATATAAAGGGTTTTTTTTTTTTTAAATCATAAATTTAAAACGAGAGCAGGAAAAAAAAGAGTGCTATTATAGCGGGCGGGTACTGTAACGTTTTTGTCTTTTAATGATTTTTTAAATTAGATTTCAAATGAGACCGTCTCACGGAAGCGCGCTACTGTAGCAGTTTTTGTCTTTTAATGATTTTCTAAATTAGATTTCAAATTGACCGTGATACGGTCTCATTTGAGTTTTCGCCTAACTTAAAACATTGACGGTGAACGTTAAATTAATATTTTGATTTTTTGCACACATCTCTATATTTCATGTTAAATGTATGAGTTTTCGACTTTAATGGTAAGTTTTCAAAGTATTAATTTTAAAAGTCATAATTATCTAAGACAAAAATTTAAAATATAAAAACTTTTCTTTATAACTTAAAAACTTATTATAATTTTTCTTGTTATATTCATAAATTTTCATATTACAAAGTAAGGTATTACTCCAAACATAAGAATTTTACAAGTTACAAATTCAATAATGCACGAAAAATAATAGATAAATAAGCACATCGTGACCTCCCTGGAGAAGAACTTAAAGCTCAGGCAACAACCAACAGTTGAGATTTTTTGAAATCTAGCGTGAGTTTTTGACATTGGTGAAAGATTTTACATGTATTTGTCTCGAACATCATTTATGTCCTGAAATTCTCGGAAACCTTAAAAAAACAAAAAAAAAAGTTCTTATCTAAAAATAAGAATTATTTTAGACCGTCTTATATAAGGTTTTTTTTTCTAATTTGGCTAAAAAAAACATATGTTACGTTGCTAACTATAAATTAATTAGTTAAAAACTAAATACAATTAGAGAAAGAATAGAATGTCGCAAAATTAGAAGATCCAAAAATATATAAAAAGAGTGTTTTAGTGACATATTATTGAAGGATTAGGGTTGTATACTAAATAATATGTCGCTATACCATCGCTAAATTCCTTGGAAAATTTTCTTTCCCAATCAGTCACTAATCCATCGCTAATTAGTAACATAACAATTCTGTCGATTTTCCAGTGTTTAATCGTAGTGATATATCTCGTACATGAGTGTTCGATTCAGTTATTACATACTTTTAGATTTGACAACTTGTGATACAATTCATCATATCCACAAGTATGAATACTCATCATTAAAGATATGTTAGTTTTTGTTGACTTTAGAAACTCTAGTAATGTATTGGAAAATGTCCGATGAGCACTGACTTGGAGGACAACGAGAGGAGGACCCCACTCCTGTGGGTTTCATCAAACGGATTCTTGGATGGAGTAGTCCTATTATCGAGGGGTCGTGACTTACCAATTGTCATGCATAAAGCAATCAAATTGGCATCTATCAAATCCATCGAGTCACATGAAAAGTTCATGAAGCCATTGTTGTTGCAATTCTTGGGCAGTGTCCGGATAGCATGTTCCCACTGGATAGAAAGGGGCATAGTTTTTTGCATGTTGCAGAAAAAATAGGAGAAAAAAAAGGACGTGGAGAGCTCATGAAATCGGCGTTGAGCATTCCATGGGTGGAAGGCATTTTGGATATGAGGGGTGGTGGTGGAGAGTTAATCTTGCACACAATGCTTCATAGAATCCACATGTTGTACGATTTCTCACATTGGATAAGAGAGTTAAAAAATATGCTCTTAACTTCAAAAACGAAACATCACCGGATGTAGTTGAGGTGAGGCTCGATCATACACACCCTACAACACTAAGAGGTATATATTCCTACATTCCCTCCAAATCTCTCTGCGATATCTTATTGTCTCCATTATAATTTTTTCTTTGCATTCAACTTTTCTTTGGAAGCTATATCCCTAGAAGAAGTACCTCGAATGAGTTTGCATAGTTCTGAGCCATTTCATATCCCTTTTAATCAAATAACAAAAAGGATTAATGCATGTCCGCTCTCGCAGTCCTTGGCCGAAGTGCGGCATATTCAGCATTCTATAGCATTCTCGGGGGCTTTCAAAATACGGGAAGAAAGGGAATTCGCGATTGAAATTCTTGTTGGCATAAAAAATGGGAATTCTTAGCATATGCCATCTTCAATTTCATGGAATTTTACAGTAATGTGCTAGCAACATGGGTGGCTCAGGGATACAGGTGACTAGGCAGTCGCCTGGGGCCTCCAAATATGCAGGCACTCATTTCTTGCATTAACATGTGTGTGTGTTAGAAACTAGCACAACGTTAGACCAGAAATCTGAACGCCATTTGTTCTGGAAATCGGTTAGCACTATTAGATGTTTAGAAGGCTCGAGTTTGAAGTGATGAATGTAGGATTCAAGACATTAGAGCAAATAATGAACTGACAGGTCAAGCAAAGTGAACTTTTCTTTGCTGCTCCCTGTTGAGTGAAGAATGTGTGATGCAAACTTAGATATCCACTATGACTAAAGTGGAAAGTTTAAGAAAACAATCGGTAAAATATGAAAAATATTATGTAAAGTATGAAAAAGGGAAATGATAAAGTATTAAAGAAAAGAAATAAATAATGATAAAGTGAGATGAAGTGGGATAATGATATGGACAAAAATATAATTTCAAATTTGTAATGGCAAAGTGGGAAGCTTATGGTAGACTAGATGGAGTAGAAGTTAGCATAGCATTGGATCAGAAATCCGCACCCTATTTGCATTGGAAGTTGGTTAGTACCATAAGAAACAACTCAGTATAATAAAATTTATGAAGCATTGCAAGTTAAATAAAATTTCGCCGACTTATACGTAAACATTCCCAACTTCACTTCTCGCCCAGAGACAGGGATGCATTTAACCAACCCTTGGCCATGCCTGATTTTGGACTTGTGCGATTAGTGCGCTCGCACAGGCCCATCAATTTTTTTTTGTTGGCCCAAGGTCATATGTATTATATAAAAAAGGAAATAATGAACTATGAGTAGTATAGAGACAGCTAGCTCAGTTGGTTTGTGTCCTAGGTTGTAGTTGTTTGTTTGTCCTCCATGCGTCGTAAGGCTTTTTTTTTTTTTTTCTTTTTTTTTTTTTTACAGTTTTTTTTTTTTAAATTTTTTTTTTTTTTTTTTTTTTTTTT
>JAYMSG010000330.1:0-10664 GCA_036897925.1 Aragoa abietina | reverse complement strand
CTGCCGGTCAAACTTCTCTAGTTTCAAATCCTCCAATTACTCCACCACCATCACTTTCTCCACCGCCACCCAATATTCAACATTCCTAGAATCCCCCAATTCCCTCCTCCTCCGAACCAACCACACCACCAATTCCACGACAAGGCTCAATCCTCAATCTGACTGAGCTCTCGATTAGATGCCGCCTCTTACGCCAGTTTGTTTTCCAAGTATGTGCGTTGTTTTCACTTTCAAAGCCAATAAGACATTATTATTATTATTATTATTATTATTATTATTATTATGCATGTATAGGGGCTGGAAAGCTTTTCCAGTATTTTCCTAGACAACCGAACATTATACTGAATATTTGTTGTGTCTTATAGTAATTTGATCGATTGTGTCTCTTTTTGAGGCGATGGAGATTGCGCTTTTTAGTCCCTCTGCACGTAATAGGCATATGACCAAGGGGTTAATTGATGTTGGGAGGATTGTTGATGGAGATGTTGAATGGGGGGCGGGTTCGTTGGTGTTTAATAATGTCATTTTGGGGTGGGTTTTTGTGAATGAGTTGTTTCATGAGTTCAAGGACGATTTTTAACATATTGGTTTTTAAGCGAGGGGGAGGGGAAGGATGCATATAGGGATTTAGGAATTATAGGATACTGATTGATTTATTGATGCGCCCTATATTATTAAGGTTGACGACATGGTAGATAATGCGTTACTAGTTGGTTTGGGTTGGTTACAGACAGACTTGACAAGGGAAACAGACAAGGCTTGTCCGAAATGGTGGGATAGTCAACCTAAGACGTTGTTGTGATAAGAGGTCTAATTATGTTGGGGAGGTTAATTATCTCATAAACGAGTGGCTTCAAATACTTATTGAATACAAAATATGATATGAAACAGGGACGGAAAAATGATAAATTTCAAAAGTTGAGGATATGGATACGTTTAGAAAACGTGTGTGTATATATATAATAAAATAAAATAAAAAGAAAAAACTCCAATAACACACTTAATTAAAACACACAAGTAATCATATAAAGTTACAAAGTACAAACACACGTCCAGCAGTATGAAAAGTTTTCTCAAACACTTGTGGTGGTGTAACAAAAGAAAAGATCTTATCGAAAGAGGCGTAAAGGACGTGAACTACTATCTATGATGAGTCTCGGAATAAATTGTCACAATTAGAAAGCAGGAAACGACTGAGGCCACGTAAACAAAAAAGAGTAGGGTTTGCAAAAAAAAAACGTTTCCTTCATGTTTTCTTGCCGTTTTCAAAAAGTCAAAATACTGAAATACATTTGACCGTCGTATTTTGACGTTTTTTGTTTTCGAAACGGAAACAGATAGGTGCTAGACGTTTTCATGATTCATAGCTTATTAGCATTAACTCCTTAAGATAAAATAATGCGAGCAAACAATAATTTTGCGAAACACTTACTTTCACGTGGAATAAAGAGAGAGCCAGTATCAACTGACAAAAGTTATGAGGATCCATTGTTGGCTGTAGTAAATTTGATTTTAGTACAATTAGTGATTAGAGGTGTTGAACTTATTTATAATTCAATGGGTTTATAGTTTAGGCAAGAATTTTATTATATCATGTCGTGTTATTTATGTAAAAAAATTCCCAAGTATAATAATGTTTCATTTTGAGAAGGAAAATTCTCCGATTTTGATTTTTAACTTGGCAAGATTCAAGACTTTTTAAGATTCTTCAATTTAGCAATGTGTGCAAAATTCATAGTTGCGCGATTGCACGTTATGCTTAGAAGACTACCATCTACCGGGGATGACAATCAGCGATACAGGACGCCTCATTATTGTAACAAGTATCTATAATTCTACAACACCAGCACCCAGGTATATCACACTTATCCTCAACGCACACAAACAACACTATCTTCTCGTCTGATACTCCTCCCGTCTTGACATTCGCAAGTGCGTGGTTGTCTTCTTCTTTCGTGTTTCCCTTTGCTAATGCGCCGCTGCCATTGGCAACGCGTGTTAAAAGAAAGCACAAAACGTAATTAAGGAGATTTTTTTTTCAAATAATTAAAAAAATATATGCATGAAATGGTGATAACTTTTACGTTTTTACGTGCATTCTTCATCTGTAAAAGAAACATTTATCATTAAATAGACAACAATAGTAGGTTTTGCCTGTGCTACGATGGCATAGATTCACATTTATTTTCCACTCAACGTTTCCTCCATTGCGCGAAAAATTCATTTCTGCAGTTTTTTTTTTTGCATCGATCTTTGTGCTTCTTGGAGCATCGGTACCAACTTCCCTGACTATTAACAAGAAATATACGTGTGCTGTGAACGTGTGGGTATGCGTATCAGGGGCGGTTCCAGGGACAACTAGGGACGATCCCAAACCCTCAAAAAAATTGTAAATGTACACTATATATTGATGTGATTAAGGAGACCTTAGTTAAGAAACACTTACATTTCTTGAGGAACAAAGATGGTAGATAAGATGAGGAAGAAAACAAGAAATTGAGCAAAATTATAAGAAACCATATTAAATCAGAAAAATTATGTGACTTTTGTTCATATGATCAACCAAACTTATAGAGAGCTCTTTGAGGGGATTTTGGTAATTTGTCAGCAATTCGTTAAGTTGTTGTAACTTAAACATTGATGGACATGATCTTAGCTAATGTAACATTTGAGGGATCTTTTTTTTTTTTTTTTTGAAGTTCTTTGGGACCATCTAATTATACAAATTGAAAAAAAGAAAGAAAAAGAAATGTTTAGTTTCTCTAGGAAATTGAACTTTTAAAAGTAAATCAAAGTTTTTAGTTACTGTAAGAATCTTGACAGTTGAAATCTCACATCTACGTCCCTTTTATTACATTGGGTTTTAGTTGGGATGTTCTTGTAGAATTTTTTGATTCACCCCAAATGCAGGTGGTCTTGTATATTGATATATACACTATACTCTTTTACAAGATATAAATGATCATGAGAATCCTAACAAATATATCTTGCTAAATTTTAGGAGATTCTCCTATATCTTCAACCACACCCGCAACTTAAGTGTGGGTTTAGGTCCGACGTAAAGTTTGAAATGAAAAAATATGAAGAGTGGTTGGGAAAGACTCTTCGTAAAGATATCATCAACGTTCAAATGGGAGGGCACAAATTGAGTGCGCATACGACAGTTGCAACAAGCTCATGAGTAAAATGATAGTCAAAGCTCTGATACCATATAAAAAATTTCAATCCACCAAAAATATAGGTGGTCTTGTATATTGATATACACTATACACTTTTACAAGATATACAATAAAGAATACAAGACATACATGATAATGAGAATCCTAACAAATATATTTTGCTAAGTTCTAGAAGATTCTCATCTATCTTCAACAGTTCTTTCAAGAGAGTTCAAAACATCACGTAAATAACTAATTAAGACAAGAAAAATGCATGGCTTGCCTTATTGCCATGCATTATGCATGATTTGATAAGATAACAACAATTGCTTGTTTTGTTGAACACCATAAAATAGTCTATCTCCAGCCTAGGACGACATACATGCCAAGGGGCTGAGTCTAGAACTTGTACACAGTGGGTCAAAAGTAAAAAATGATATGTAAAAATTATTTTATGGAACAAAATACGAATATTTTAATTTCAAAGGACCATAAAATGCAACAAATTAAGGGGTTGGTGAAACAAATTGAGTGGGACAGCTGCCCACACTCAAACACATATAGATCTGTCCATGCACCCCGTCAATGAAGCCTACTTTAGTTTGCGTATATTGATGCGTGAAATTTTCGCTATTTATGGATCTTAGGTTTAATGCATGATAATTGATTGTATACTGTGATTGTCTCTCAGAAAATAAAAATTTGATAAATCAAATCAAACCTATCCAATTCTCGTCCGTATGCAGGGTATGAGGAGGGTAAGATAAAAGCAGTCATACCCGTGAGGATATTGTTTCCGTAGAGACCTCCGGCTCAAACCTAGTAGCATATATTTCAAATTTCTCGCTTCGTGGGGTTTGAACCTGAGACCAAGTGGATATTAACCACTTTTTAACCACTAGTCCACCCTTGTAGGTTAAAATAAAATTTTGAATGAAAATTTGATGAGATCACTTATTTATTCGAGATGACTTTCTATGAGTAGAGTGGGTCAAAAATGAAAAAGGAAACGTAAAATTATTTTGTTGTACAAAATACAAATACTCTATTTTTAAAGGAGGATAAAACGCAGCAAACTAAGGGGTTAGTGGAAAAAAATGAGTGAGGGCAGCTGCTTACACACACATAGATCTGCCCCCGCACGCCGATGAAGCATACTTTAGTTTGCGTAGATTGATGCATAAATTTTTTGCTATTTATGGATCATAGGTTTAACACATGATAATAGATCGTATACTTTGATTGTCCCTCAGAAAATAAAAAACTTGTTCGAGATGGCTTTCTATGAGTAGTTGAAATAGTGTATTGTATCAGCATAAGCCTTCAATAAAACCATCTTGTATTTTGTGTTTCTCAACCTCATGAGTTATGATTTTTAGTGGAGTGAACAAATGTTTTATTTATCGAAAACCATTTACACTCTAGCTTTACAACAATCTATTCTATCCAGATTTTATCCAAGTATGGCACATATGTTACTATAAAATTTATCGAATCAGACAATGGAACGACTACTTACATATCTTGAAGAGTAGGGCGAAGCCAAAAAATTTGGTTAGACGGTGCAAAAGTCCGCAATAGGGACCATTAGTTGGATTTTTAGCTCCCAACTGTGGCACAGCCACACAACAAACTTCAGGTTGTTTGGTGCAGAAACTAAAAATTGTTCACTCAAATCCCCAAAATTCCCAAATGCAAACCCTAATTTCCAATAAACCCACTTTCCATTTCTTGCCAACATCTAATTTTTGCATCATCACGAAATGATAAAAATAATCAAAGCTTTCTCATATCCCACCTCCAAAAATGATGTAACGCATCAAAGACTCTGACTTTATACCTATCCGCATCTTCTGACTCACTGATTTACGGTGGCTGGGATGATCTTCAACCCAGCAGTAACTCGGTCCAACCCATAAAGAACGATTATAGAGCTTATTGTGCAAATATTGATTGTTCAGCCTATAAAATAAAGTGTTCAATACATAATATCATGTGTTCAGTACAGATTCTAACTTTGTGATTTTTGCATCAAAACATAACATTAAATATTTAGTACAAATCATTATTTTATAAATTTTGCATCAATCGTTTAATATTATTAGAAAAAACAATTTATATTTTAAACTAAAAAACTAATATTTTCAATTAAACAAGTACTAAATTAGAATTTTTCAAAATAAAAGTCAAACTCATCAAACTATCCTTATTCCACCTCCACCCTCCACCACCATTCCCCACCACAACCATCTCCCCACCACCACAACCAAAACCCCTCCATCTCACCACCATGCCCCACCAATTTCAATTACAAATCCAACACAAAAGGAACTCCAATTAACCAGCACAACCTCCCTTATAAGAATCTCCATGGAGAAACAAGATCAGAATCCGATCTGATTTGTCATAAGTCATAACCAAATCATAGACCCGATCTGGTAGGCCATCAGTGGTGGCATCGAGAAAACAAGCTCGTTGGCCATGGCAGCACTCTTGCTGCCGTGGCTATGGAGCAGAGCCTTTTTTCTTTTTCTTTTTTTTTTAAGTTGGTGGCTCCGATCCAAATGGGTTGAGTCGGAGATTTGTTTGGATAATAGTCGGCTGTTTGGTTTTCTTCAAGACCTTTAAATGTGTGAACTTTCACAAGTGTTTTTCTTTAATTATTTTCATTTTCGAGAGACAATAATGAACCTAAATGCTAATGCATGTTTAGGAAATAAATTTAGAGCGTATTCAAATATTAATCTTGTTTATTTTATTTTTGGAGTGAGCTTTATAAGGCAAAATGTTAACCATGACATTTAGAGTCAACTCCAGATTGCAATTCTATTTTCTGGCCAATAATGTTAACCATGACATTTAGAGTCACAAATCTCAGCTGTAATATAGCATTTCTGTATGAACCTACAGCACCTACATTGATCGTATCCTACACACTTGTCGCGGACACAGACTTACACATTTATCTTCTCGTCTTTCACCGCGCATCTGTCAATGTTCGCTAGGACTTGTTTGTTCACGCTTGCATCTTCCATTATTATAATCTCGCACTTCGCGTTCTTATCAACACCTATAAGGATTGAATACCAAAGAAGGTTAGCTTATTTCGAAAAATACGAAAAATGTATGTATAAATATTCAGACTCGAAGAAGGAAGCAATTAACAGAGAGATAAAAAAGAAATGTGAAGAATTGTAAGAAGCCAACAAAATATGTGAATTTCTTATGATAAATTCTATCAATTTAGAGCTGTTTTCTAAGGTTAATATCAGTCAATAATTTTTGTCATATTTTCTAGCTAATGAATATAATTACCAGATTTTTCATGTGAATATTTATCGGGTCTATGTAACTAATTCTCTCTTTTATATGGTCACTTGGATTTTACAATCTTGGTCAATTTTAAAATAATTAAGGTATCTTTTATACCCCTTTTAACTAAAATATAAAATAATATTTATGTCAAGTGTTTTCACATATATTAATTTATGATGTTCCCGTGCCTGTGCAATTTTAATTTAATTTAATTTAATAGCAGACTCATCACCACACTTACGAACATGACATATACAATGAACGATCAATTTCCTTTTAGCCAGCCAGGTTACATGTCACTGGTAAGGCATTTACTTAACAATCTCTAAAAAGATATTTTCATCTTATTGGCAATTTTAAGGCTCTACTCAAAGTTCCAATTAAAGTCGTCATCGACACCAGTCGAGGATCCCTCCCCCTTTCTTCTTGTATCTTTTCTTAATTTCACGAGCATAATAATAGGCCAGGCCGATCCGATCTCACAGAATAGTATCCATTTTTAGAATAATAACATCTACCACTTCTCCGCTTCCAAGTGGAATTCGCAAGATTGCATCCGCATCTTCTTCTCAAAACATCAATCTGACAATATTCACATCTCAACCCTCCGTAAAAGGATTCAGTAACAAAGCAACCTCAAATAGGTCTCACCCTTCAAATAGTTGATCTCTAGGAATCCAATTATTACTATAAACATCTATTTTCTCACCATTGCCCGTCCACCACCTTATCCCTTACTTCACAAGATCTAACGCATTGCAAATGCTCCATTTCATTCAAATTATCACTTCAAGCCATTTTTTGACATCGCACCATCATTATATTTTATTATTAAATCTAAAATAATTTACGAAATACATGTTTACCTTTTAAAAACTATTAATATTGAAAATTTATAATAAATGTGTATTTTTGAAATTACATAAATACCTTATAAATTAAAAGTATAATAGTGCGATGCGAAGACGGATTCGCACATTCACAGACATTCGCACTAGCAATTAACGGCCGAGATTAAATTTAAAGTGATCTAACGGTTAAGGCTACTTAAATTTAGGTAGGTGCGAAGCCTACCTAAATTTAGAAAACCCATTTTATCAATATATCATACGAATAATATGCGGTCAAAGTTCGACACGAAAATTTGTGGAGGAAACTTAGTATGAAACGGGGAGAGTACTAAATTTATCGAAATAGTTATGTTGGTAGTAGTATTTGAATTTAGTGATGATTGATGATGCAATTATGAATGATTGATAATTGTAATTTGTAATCGAATATCGATATTTTAAGAAACAATAGTTCTTTAAGTTAGTTTTTCAAAATATCCAGGTTTGAAAAATTCTTCAGGATTCAGTCATTTCTGATGTAATAATCTCTATTTGCCACGTATAGGTGAAAATTTGTTATTAAGAGTTTGGATTAATTTTGTCAACGAGGTTTAGCATAGATCACAGAGTTCCGCAAGTGCATGAATTTTCTTTAGTTTATATTAATATTTTGAAATAAAATAAAATTAATAGCTTGGATTAATTTTGGCTAATTGATCAGAATTCAAAGCCCACAGAGTTGATCATAGGGCCATAATAAGAGACTCGACTTGAAGTTCAAATTATTTCGGGCCAGTACAGACAACATTAATTCCGACAGTAATAGTTACATTCCCAACGCTTAAGGTAGCATTTTCTGTATGTCAAACAACACCATTGGTCAGCATGCAAATCGTCCTTAATGCACAAGTCATCTGTCGCTACACTTTCCGATTCTGCAATTTCCTTGGCCATCAGGTTGCTGCTGCTCATCTTCTCAACACCTATTAAAATTTAATAAAAAAATCGAAAGCTGAAAAATTGCATCAAATTCGAAACCAATAATTTTTCCTTTGAGGATGGTGTGGAGAACCCGCAGTCGTTATGTGAAAAAACTTTCAGATTTACTAAAATAACTTGTAAACTACATAAAATAAGGTAAATTGCTAATGTGAAATAGATCGGAATGATATTATTTCTCACATTTAATCAACTAGGTCATTCTACGGTTTTTTCTGGAAAAATGACTCACAAAAATATAATATAATATAATATAATAATAATAGAAATTAGTTTGGTAGAGTACTTACTACATTCATGAAAATGAAAGAATGCAACAAATAATAGGGAGAAGAGAAGAACGTGAGTAAAACAATACGAAGCCATAGGATTTGTGGTTTGAATTCAAATAGCCTTTGTGATGAAAGATCCATATTTATGGTCATTTTCGAACCAAACGTGCATATAATTAATTAACTCTTTTATTTAATTGGAATGTTCTCAGCCACGATTTGTCTTGTTTATATGAATGAATGAATATATAAATGAGAATGCAAATTGCATTATATCTGGAGTTGGATGTGTTTGTTTATTGCAACTTCCTTCTCACAACTCTCGCTCTCCCTCCTTTTACTCCTTTCACTTGTATTGAATCACAACGCAATTACATTTAAACACAACTAATAAGGGGCGATAGAATTTTTTCACTCCGGACTAAATAAAAAAAATGTAAAATAGTTTACTTTTAAATCGGAACTATCTGAAAAAATATCAAAATTTACACTATAAATTTCTTGTTTTTTTTTTTTTTTTTTAATTTGACTCCGAACTGGAGCTCGGCCCAGTCCATATATTGGGTCTGCCCCTACAGGTGACAATGTGATGCTACATAATTGGCTACATAAGATGCCTATGTTACGGTCTTGGAGAAGTGACATACCTATCAATTATTGTGTGGCAATCGAGTCAATGGGACGCTAAGTATTGAATAAGCCTCATCAGTATCGAAAATCTGCTAACTGCGTAAGGTCATAGTTAAATCGCTTCACCGGAAGTTGGCAGATTGTCCATCCAATTGCCCATAGGGTTGATTCGAAACCAATAACATGCAGATTTCCAATTGCCCATAGGGTTGATTCGAAACCCGATAACATGCAGATTGTCCATCCAATTGCCTATAGGGTTGATTCGAAACCCGATAACATGACCCAAAATTTGGATCGAGACGCTACTTATGTGAACTATTGGCCTTTAGCGGAACCAAAACTAAAAATGTTGTTGGTCCGGTAATTCGTGATAATGCATGCAAGTGTTAATAAATTATACTCCCTCTTTCTCGAAATACATGTTTAGTATTCATCTTTTTTTTCTTATCAACCGTTTTCGAATTTGACCACGAATTAGTTCTTGTTATCCTTAACTTAAAAACACTCAATTAAATTAAGTTAAATTCATGTTGTAACTTCTAACCCGAATAACTCTTAACTAAAAATAATTTTTAATATCAATTTAAATATTAATAGAAAGATATTGACATATACTTTTATATGAATCAAATATTAATGATGTTTTTAATAAATTATAAAAACTTAACAATAGATTTGAAAAAATCATTTCTGATCAATTCTATTAAATTCAGTTCAGCTCTTATGAGTCGAAGAGAATATGACCTTACTCTTAACATATGATGGTAAATATTTGAGAAAATTATATTATTAAAAGTTATTAATATTATAAGACGGTAAATATTTGAGAAAATATATATATATACACACACATACAAAACACAACATGCCACAAAAATCTCGAATTATTAAATATATTACTTCGTTTTTGTATCAATTAGCTCGATATTTGGAGAATCACAACTTTCTATTATTTTTTATTTCATTTTCTTGATTTACGAAAAAAAAATATAATTAGGTTAGTTCGGGTTTAGTCCGATATAGACTCAAAGCCCTATTAATAGTGTGAGGGGTTTGGGTTTGATATTTTCAAACGCGAAGCCCATAGTCCGAAGTCTGAAACCCATTTTAGTTCATGTGTCGGGGCTGGGCTTTTCAAAGCCCAACCTATAGCCCCGATTGACAGGTATAGAACCTTGAGAAGTGAGGTTGATGTGGCCAAAGACAGCTCGGGGAGCAATATGCCAAAGCACTAATTAATTATGTTCGGCTCTGTTAGGTTAGATATTCTGATTGTGAGTTCGAGTCACTTTAGTTTCATAATTTTTTTTTCCTTTTCGGGCAAACAATGATCCATTGATAGAAAATTCCATTCCCCATGGGCCTTTTCTTTTCTTCCTTTTTTTTTTTTTTAAATGGGATGGAAAAATTTTGTATCAGGGAAGTAATGATATATATATATATATATATATGTGGAC
>JAYMSG010000329.1:0-10665 GCA_036897925.1 Aragoa abietina | reverse complement strand
CTTCAAACATGTGCATTGGTAAAAGAGTGTGAATTCCTTGAGATTTGTATAACCCTTGTCATAGAGATATGTGGTTGGACAAAAACATTGGAATCTGCTTCTTCTGCCTCTCCATGAATGGACGACGATGAAGCAAGCATGCGTGATTAACAATGAAGAAATTGGAATCCTAGCAAACATTAAAAAGCTGTAAAAATGAAAACCAAGCTCAACTGATGTAGTTAAAACATTGGACTATGGTAGTGTATTAGCTAACATTGTTGCAATAATCATGTAACGGGATCGGCTCAAACGAGAAACTCGGCAGCACGAATAATCCAAGCAAAAATTAATGCTGTATAAATCGCGAATGGACCAAAAATCCCATTCCACTGATAGTTTTAACCTCCCACGATTATGTACATGGAAGAACAATGCTCGCAAAAATGTACATAGGCTTGCATCAAATGATTTTGGAAATTTGCAGAAGTATCTATGGTTTAATGGCCTGTTGTGTTTCACAATCTGATGTTTCTTTCGCGTTCTGAGTTCCCATATCTCTATGCTATTCGTAGTTAGCTTGATGGGGAAATGTGCCGTGGTCGAGTACAGGTTCAGGTGGGCAAGGTGCTGGAGCAGGGTGTGCGATGAAAGTTGGTATTTGTTCTCCTGGCATTAGTACTGAGACTCCATTGGGGTAAATAGTAATCTGCAGGGGACCAAAAAACCGGATCGTTTAACAACTAATTCCTGGTGAAACTTGACAAACAACATTCGACTCTAACCAAAACGACGCAAACCAGCTGCAATACTGTCGTATAATGACTAAATGAAAGTGAAAATTGGTAAATCTAACATAATAAATATGGCCTTACTATGCATAAGCATACGATTACTTATAATTCATACCTTTCGTCTGATTTCACCAAGATGAGGATAATTTACGCTAATTATGCTGCTCTTTGCCCACTCAAGTTTAAGAATTGAGTGACCGAAAATACTACGTGAAAATATAATGATATAATTTGATTCACAATAAATATCGATAAAGGGCAAATGGTTAATACGAAATACTTTGCTAAGAAATTGACTTGACGATGATGCGTATCAGCACTCGTGCTGAACTCGTAAATGATAATTAAACACATAAAATGCATTATGCTCAATGTGAATAAAAAAGACGGAACATTCTTACGATAATGGAACACACACTTGTTCTCCCACTATTTTTACTAGTGTTTGCTGATGTTTTGTATCTTGATGATTCTTGTTCAGCGATCCCATACCAATAGAATTGGATCAAAGTGCAGTACTCAACTTAGAATTGCAAGATAAACATTACAGGATGTGTGATTTATTTAGAAAGTAAAGCATGAGACAGAAGTTGGGGCCACTCGCTACTGTATTTCATCAATAATTGCTTGGAGAGTAGTTGTTCTTCTGTAGTTATATTTACTCAGAAGGTTTGGTTCTATATATGCTGCTTTATGTGCCATTTGCATTTCATTTTAATCTTTGCTGATGTATAATTTGAAAACACCTGCTTTTGCCTACTAATTAGTTGACTAACGTTGAGATGAATCATACTCCTATCATTTGAAACTTGCAAAGATGTCAAGCGTATAAAAAAATGCATAGAGGTATAAATTCTGAACCAAGGGGGAATTTATGAGATTGCTTCTGAAAATATGAATTAATATTGAATGAGGGGACTTTTCTTTTTCTGTCTTTTTTCCTTTTGCAGGAACCGTAAGTTGTATAGGCATGGAGATGAAGAAATTGCCATGATTTTGCTGGTAAGCTTTTTTTTCACATCTTGATCCTAATTTCATAATTGAGTCTGCTGATACGAATCAAGCACTCATTTTTCATACATGATTGATCCTATCTATCTCTTCTCTTGATTATTTCACATTTCTTTGTTGTTAATTTTTACCCACAAGGGTAGCCTAATGGTTAAAAGAGTGGTTAATATCCACTCGGTCTCAGGTTCAAACCCCACGGGGAGCGAAATTTGAAATCTATGCTACTAGATTTGAGTCGGGGGTCTCTACGGAAACAGTCTCTTCACGGGTATGACTGCGTACATCTCACCCTCCCCATACCTTGCCTACGGGCGGGAATCGGGTAGGTTTGGTTTGGTAATTTTTTAATATTTTTTTTTCGATTTTTTAAGGCCAAAATCAGATATTTTTATGTTGAAACAATACCAACTGTTATAAAAAGGACAGTGACACGTGTCACTGTCCTATTGGGCCAGCTAACCGGCTGGCATGTTTTTTATTTTTTTGGGCTTTTAAAGAAACGTCGTCGTTTCGTCCAAAATTGTTTAAAAAAAAAGAAATATGTGTCATCGCCATCATTGTGAGGCGATGCGAGGGAGGTGACCGTCATGAAATAACGTCCCCTGAGATCACCAATAAAGGACGTTACAGTGACGTCCTTGTCTTTTAATGAGTGACGCCATGGTCTTGGTGCTACGGAAGGCATGAATCACCTATTTTTAACTACAGAAACTACATGTGACTGGAGGCAAACGAACCGGACATAATTTCAGCTCGCTGCCCGCGAATAAATTGAGGCCGAATCGAGAGGAGTTTCTCTCTCATAACACTCTCTGTCTGACATGGCGTCCACTCATCAGACCCATGTCCCTCTCCCTCCGGACCTTGGTATATTCTCTCTCTCTATGAATCGATGCCGCTCATGAATTTGAACTCAGTCCGCAATCACATCATTTCTCGCGATTTATTACCGGTTTAACCTAATTCATGATTGTTTTAGCTGTACAAGATGATTTTTGCGATTCAAGTTCATTTGTTAATTTTTGCTTTATTTCTGTTATGTTGCTAGTGGTAATGATATATTTAAGTTCGTTTATGTGCTTCATTTCTGGATTTAGAGCGTGATGTCGTTAACTTCGAGTAATTAGTGAGATCATATAGTAGCAGTTTGGGGCACTGTAGAGTAGTAATTTGAGGGGAGTTGTTGAAAACCATTAGTCGGTGATGATGTGTTATCTGAATGAGAAGAGGCTCATGCACTAGGAGTTTATTTAGTGAGACGAAGCCTTGGTTCAAATCCCACTCGTGTAGGTACTTAAGCCCTGTTCTCTTCAACTCAAAAAACACTCAATTAAGTTCAGTTCAGTTTCAATAAGTTCAACGGTGAAGGAAATTTATTCTAAAACAAGTTCAGATCAGTTCAGCTCCTATGATGCGAAGAGAACAGAGCCTTAGTGTCTAGTTTACACTAGTAACTTTCTCGTGATTGTTTCGAACTGAGTTTTGTGTTGGTTGGTTTAGATGTCATGAGAATTATGGCGATGCTCTTCAGCTTCAGTCACTTGAATTTTCGGACGAGGCTAAACCAAGAAATCACCCCTCACTTGCGTTGTGTTTGAAAGAAAAACTAATTACATTAATACATTTGTGGTTCAATGCATACATACATGGTATACAGGCTTTCTCGCAGGTTCCCATGTGTATCATGCTTTTTTAAATGCACTGTATGTTTAATCTGCACTGTTGTTTTTTATATTGAAAAGCCAGAACTTCCGTGGCTCACCACTTTCCATTCTCAAAATCCCTTCCACCTGTTTTTACAGGTGACAAACCTGCCAACACGGAGGCACAAGTTTCTGCAGTTCCAATCCATGTTGTCACCATGGCATCTCAACTTCCTGTAGAATTCTTGGAGCCTTCAGAGGACAAGCTTCTGGTCATAGGCTTTGATTGTGAGGGAGTTGATCTTTGTCGTAATGGGACACTCTGTATCATGCAGGTGTGTTTCCATTTGGTTGCTAATAGCGTTTAGTACTATATTGCAAAAAGAGAAACATATATATATATATATTTTTTTAATTTGAGCACGGAATGATCTGGTTTTCCAAATTTCCGTGACTACACAGATCCAGCAGTGTCATTAATGTGGATCCATTAGTTTTGTGTTCGCCTCTCTAAATCGAATTACAAGCTCGCATGGTAATAAAAAAAACCATTTACCTTGAACTCATCAATACCTGTCTATCGTTAGTCATTTGTATTAATATCATTTGCATTCATTGGTCTGAATTCTAACTTGAAATATATGCTTGTAGTCTATCGTTTCTTAGTGCATCTTCTCTTGTCTGCTGAGAACAATATGGGTGTCGATTTTTTACCTTCATAAATTTTACATTGTATTTGTAAACTGGTGTGGATTTTTGTAAAATGATGCCCCATTCAACAAATAAAATAATTCATATCTGAGGGCTAATTTAACTTATACTCCCTCCTATCGTTTTTAATAGTCTTTTTACCTAGTTCTGCACTTATTAAGAAAAAAAAATCCTTTTTCCAAATCTTCCGTCAATCAATGGCACTTTGCACTAATAAAAAATAGAAGAAAAATCTAAAACACCATTTATTTGGCAAATATTCAATAAGCTAAAAGGACAATTATTAAAAATATAGGAGGGAGTATTAGTGATGATTTTTAGCCCAACACGAGTCCATCTCAAGAAAGTATTAGGACCTTCATAATTTTTGTTCTTTATGAGTCCTGAGGCTGCAAAAAAGATCATGGAAACCTTGAGAGTGCTTTACCTTCACTTATATCATTTATTATCATGCAGCTGGCCTTTCCAGATGCTATATATCTGGTTGATGCTATTGAGGGTGGAGAAACGCTTGTAAAAGCATGTAAGCCTGCACTTGAGTCTAGTTACATCACTAAAGTTATCCATGATTGCAAACGAGATAGTGAGGTCTCTTGCTAATTCTCTTCTCTTCTATAATTGTACATTACGGATTATTCAGTAAGTGATTTTTCTTGTCTGTTTGTTTCGTGCAGGCGTTGTACTACCAGTTTGGCATTAGATTGCATAACGTTGTGGATACCCTGGTTGGTTTTTCTTTCAGTTATGCAGACTATTTTATAGCCTTTGGTCTTGGCTGTGAGCTATTAGCATATGTTAAAGAGATTTAATAAAAAAACTTTTTAAGCCTTTGATCTTGGCTGTGAGCTTCTAGCATGTCTGAAAGGGATAGATATGTGCTTCTCATGTTTGGGAAGAAAATAAACTTCCCTATATCTAATATATTGCTTACTGCATGTGGTATACGGTGTGGTCTGAGAGAACAAATAGTCATCCTCGCTTCATGTGATGCATTTGCATGAAAAGTCATGGCATCCTTCACCGCCAGCAGCTCCTGGTGCCTTATTTATACTTCCTGTTATTCCGTGGTTCTCGTCCTCCTTGGTTAAATATGCGCTCTTGTGCATCTTGAAATTAGTTATATCTTTTAAGCCTCTTGAGTGGATTTCTGTGTGTCTCTGCATTGGCGAGTGTGAGTGTGAGTATGAAAACGAGTGCTTATGCCCTTCTGTATGGTGGCTTTCTTCTCCTAGCGTAGGATTGGGCTGTAATTTATATGGTGTACAACTGTGATTGTGTTGTTTTCCCAGTTACCTTCACTAGCACGCGGAATGTTAATAAACTTAATCAAGTTGTTTCTTGTAAAAGTTGAGTTGATTACTTTTAATTTTTTTTAAAGTAGTCCCCTTCTCCTATGTTGATTTACCAATCACCGGCTATCATTATTAGCTAAGATTTCTTTTATAACTTGTTTCTTTTTTAGGTAGCCAGAGTCTATGGTATAAAGTTGTATCTCTGTTGTACTTCAATATATATAATTTAAATTGTGTTCTGTAAGCAGATTGCGTATTCTTTGATTAAAGAGCAAGGACAAAAGCGAGTGCCGGATGACTACATATGCTGACCCGCGATTTTGTGGTAACCAGTTTTTTCTGATTCCCTCTTCAATTTAGTTTTTGAACTGGAACTCTTTAATTATTCACCACAAGCTATAGATTTTGTTGTTATTATTACCTGGGGAACATATATGCAGTATGGATTAAAGAAAAAGTAATGTGACCTCTAGGAGTTGAAGCCATAGCTACAGTTTTGACAGAACTGTATTATGAAAATTATAACCTTGTAGAATATTGTTTCTACGAACCATGTCCATAGAAATGAGATCATTAGAATTCTAATGCAACAATCTGATAAGTACAACAAACTTCAAACTGTGAACCTATGTAAAATCAGAAGAAAATGTTATAAGCGAGTTTTCTCTTTCAAATTTCTGTCATTAAATGGGATCATTCTCACTAATCTTTTGGCATGTTAGACGTGCTTCATTTGCTATTTTCATTCGGTGCAAATATCTGGCGCTTTGGTGTGAGTTTGCCTTACCAAAAAGAGAAAAGAAAAGAAAAGGAAACCAAAAAGTCATTGGGTTGCCACTTTTCTTCCAAACCAGAGTGCTCGTTTACTAACAATCTAATTCTTTATATATCTTTATGATGATTAACAACTTTGAAGGATTTTGCAGGGATTTCCTATGTTGAGAAAAAAGAAGTTCTCGTTCTTTTGAGGCAGGTTAGTTTTCAATCTTTTCCGCTGGAAGTGGATGTACATGATCTTGACAATTTCTTGAATCTCGAGTCAGTTGTAAGTCGTAACCTTGAAACTGTGTCATGCTTTGACTTTTGAGGAAAGATGATGGCGTAGTGGACGTTCTTTTTTTCATTCTTTTGGCTCTCATCAGTCAATGATGCAGTCTTCAAAAATTGTTTGACATATAGCAATAGCCTGTCGTTAGGATTTAGTGGTTATACTCTATCACCCCAATTCTAAAAAACATGAAGCCTAGTTGCCTACTTGTTTTTATCTCCACTTATTCTTAGATATAGTGTCCACACGTCTTGACACCTTCAGATATCCCATTCTCCCTACTGACATCCACAATTTATATGGTTTTCAATGTGAAAGGAGAACAAACATGAAGAAAACAAGGTGTAAGTTATTGAACATGGGGAAAATTGTTTGCAACTACTATCACCTTCAGATCCGACATAATTTTTGCCATTTGTTTGAATTGATTTTGACCCTAGTGCATAATTGCTAACAGCAAATTGCGACAAGCCATCACAATGCTATGTGGCAATTGCGACGGAATAGTGTGTCGCTAGTTTGAAGTATAAAGGGCAGTATGTAAAAGAAAATATATCACTCTAGTAATCTAATTTAGCAATTCTAATCCATAAATAGCTACATATAATAGCTTAATTTTTTCCATCTTTCAAAAGAAGTAAAGTGGAGTTTCAAATAAAGCATAAAACGAAGTTCTTTAACAATTGTACATGCAAAGAAAAATCTCAATATTTTTAACCATCTAAATCCTCGTATTCCGACTTTGGATCATCTTCTTTATTGGATGGTGTACAATCGTTATATATCTCGGCATAATTTTCTTCACTTTCCTCATCGGAGTTGAATTTGAACTCTTCTTATTTCTAAGCCTAAATTTGGACTGTTCTTTGACGTCTGGACCCTGCCTTGCTGCTGTATTCATGTTTAATGAGTGTCGTTTCGTCTTATTGTTTAGGTTTTAATGCAATTTTATTATATAAACATTACAGAAATAATAAACCTGGACTCATATAAGATAGCAACGCTATTCATCGCTATCTAATGATTGCGATTGTGACAATATCGGCCTGCAAAAATAAAATACTCGTCTCGTAGCGGCACTTAGAGATCAGGTGTGGCTACGCATCGCAAAACGTGATAGCGAGCGCTATGCCTGCTATTGGAAACTATGCCCAAGTGATTTACTCAGTCTGCATCTAAGAATTGATCAGATACTTATTGTTTTATGTTTTGCACAAAAACTGACTGGACTTCTTTAACTCACTGCAAACATGAATTAAGCCTGCCTACTATGTTTCTCCCTACCCTGTCAAATTTCACACTCACAACCATCATGTTTGACATCTACTCTCGTCCAACATTTCGACCTCTTCCATATTATTTCATATCAATCAAATTTTACACCAACACAAGTACGAGGTCAGACTTACTCAAAACAATCAAGCGCAATGAAGACCAATCCAAACGAGGGGTTAGAATTTGTATCTGCCCAGATTTTAATTGGAAAAGAAAAGGAAATAAACATTAATGACCTTAATTAGACCATGATTTTGAACCAAGAGAGAGATTTCAAGAAATATCAGATCTATTCACTCGATCAATTACCGAGCCGGGTATAAGAGTATTTTAACTTATATTGTAGGAAAAGTGCAAGCTACCACATCGCCTTATTTGGGCTTGCTCAAATTCCTGATATGTTTCCCATTTTCCAGGATCCCAACTTTTGGACGTATAGACCACTATCTGAACTAATGGTTCGTGCGGCAGCAGATGATGTTCGTTTTCTTCTATTCATTTATCATAAGATGGTTGAAATGTTAAGTCAAAGATCCTTGTGGTACCTAGCAGTTCGTGGTGCACTGTACTGTCGATGTTTCTGCATGGATGATAGTAATTTTGCAGGCTGGCCTGCTTTGCCTCCAATTCCTGGTATTTATTCTCTTTTACCACTACCAAATATTTCTTTTGTTACCTTTAAGATACGTATTGCGTATGCATGTGCACTCAAGGTTGCATAGGTACTAATGTATCGTCTTAACCATGTGCTTCCTGAAGAAAACAAACATGTAAGTGGTGCATTTATACCCTCATACCATAGTAAAAATGTCACTACTGTCTACCCTCATGCCATAGTACTTTTCATGATTTCTACACTCTGAATCGCTGATGTTTGGCGGATAAGGTTACCTGCGCTAGGAAGAGACGCTGTTGCGAAAACTACTGGATCTGATGATTACGTGACTGTATAGAGAAACAAAAGCTACTTCCTCAGTTCCACGAATAGTTTCCTGTTTTCCTTATTTGGGTATCCCAACACAAGTTTCCCTTCCAGTTTTGGAAGAAAAAAAGTCCACACCACACTTGAACATTATCCTCATAACACACACATATTTATATTATTCGTTCTCTTACTTAAATAACACCCACTTACAATCTTTTATTCATTCATTATTTTAAAAATATCTTACATCTTTTATTATTTCTTTATCTCAAACTTTTACTTACCGTGCCCAAAAGAAACGGGAAAGTATTCGTGGGACGGAGGAAGTAAGCTATCAACGCAGCGTTGCATTACAATAAATCAATAGTGGCAATATGTTTCCAATAGGATAACTTACTTGCAGTACAATGTAAGTTCGATGCTACTGGTACCTAACCTACATATAATGTATCTAGCTAGATTTATAATTAGCGCATTACTGTTGCCTTTCCATGACACTACTGGATGATGTTCTCAAGTCAAGCAGTTTATACTACTGCACTAACTTATCTGGATGATGGACTTGCCGGTTTGTATGCTAATTTTGTAGTTGTATCTTAACTGCAGACAGCCTGATGGCAGATGATAATGCTCCAGAAGAAGAAATCCTGTCTGTTCTTGACGTTCCCCGCGGAAAAATGGGATGTGTTATAGGACGGCGAGGAGCGAATATCTTGTCAGTGAAGGAATCATGCAGGTATGACTCAATTTGATTGAGGAAATGCTTTCTCTTTTGCGGCCTCGTCATTGATTATGCAAAAGAACCAAGTCCTAGTGAAATCTTGTCCGTGTCTAGCTTGGTCAGTACCAGATTTGCTGGATTAATCTTTTATGGAAATATTGGTTCCAGCCTGTTGGCTTATTGTTTAGGTCACATACCCTCCCTATCAGAATGTCCCAGACACAACCCATTCAGCTGTTGCACGTGCTTTTCTGAATTTCTGTATTTGCATGAATTAAACTAAGGAGAATCAAGTATACCTTGTCTACGCCTGTTATCTTACATCCTAGAGTTAATTTTTGCATCAATGGGCCAATGACAGGTCAAGTTTTGATTACTTGCTTTCAGTAAACAACTGTTTGATCCCTCAAGGATTATAATCAATTCGTTTTAGGAACCCTACTGTGACTCTGATGAACATGTTAATTCATGCAAAATGCAACTAATGGAAAGGTGGTAGTGGGTGAAACAGTATGGTTCATGCATGTTTCAAGGATAGAACCACAAACCTTAGAACATACACTAGAATGTTGGATTTAACATACTCTATCAGCATGGCTAAAGACCAAGGATGTGTTATACAATTCTGGGTACTGAAATATCAAGTTGCAGACATCTATAGTCTATCTATACTATCCTATAAAGATAATATAATTCTGTTTTTTGTCTACGTATGGAATTTGAGATTCTTCATTTTGTCCTTACTCACGAGGAATTTACCTGCAGCGCTGAAATATTTTTCGGAGGTGACAAGGGCCTCCCTGACAAGGTCATTTATTTTTTTTAAATGCTTATCTAGATTCTAGCCTGTTCACCGGATTTTTGGATTTCAGTCCTTTTATTCTGGAAGTAATGAGGGAGACATTATATGAACTTTCTTTGCAAGGGTTAACGAGAGATCGTACAAGTGTTATAACTGTTTTATTATGTTCAAATTGTACGTCCAAGTTTATTTTTTCTTGAAAGCTTGAAAGAATCATTGGATTGAGCATGATACTGCTGCTCATAAAGCAAATAATTCTGTTAGGGAAATGTACACAAACACCCATTCACTTTACCTCTAATCACTACGAAACCCATACTCTGTTAGTTTCTTACATTTTGACCCTCTGCCGTTACAGTTTTATCACACAGGCAGCCCCCTACTATTAAATCTTGGTTCCGGGCTGCTTGACGGGTCTAAAAGTAAAAAATGTAATTGGTAACGAATATTACATTTCTTTCAGA
>JAYMSG010000328.1:0-10675 GCA_036897925.1 Aragoa abietina | reverse complement strand
ATTGAAGGAAGATGTAGGGTGTAAATGAAGAAGTTATACCCATAGTTCCTACTACTTTCAGATGACTTTGCTTAGGGCTGCTATCTGATTAATTAGTGATATCAAAACATCACATGAGATCAGCAAATTAGAATCACAATAATTGACCGAATCACTGTATTTGGGGGAGGGGACATTAAATCCAGTAAATAATTAGGGATCTCTTTCGTAATAAGTCATTTTGCATCTCTATTTATTGGAGGAACGTCAATGTAAAAGAGATCCAATTCCAGGCAATGATTCTAATATTATTGACACTACCTCCTTCTCCGTGTTTGTGCTATGGCATTTACAGGTTCTATAGCATTTACAGGTGCTATTCTCAGGTTCTATAGAAACCAATTCAACAAAATAAGTGTATCTCAAATTAACCAAAACTTGAATTCTCCTTCAAAATTGAATAGAGTAACTTCATGGACATTCTTATTTCTTCGTTCCATAGAAAAATGAAACAATATCATGTTGGCTAATCACTAGTAGAATAATAAACATTGTGGTTTCTACTTCGTATACAAAACAAATTTTCTTCTTTAAATCCCAAATATTTCCAGGAAAAAAAAAAGAAAAGGGAGAGAAAACAAAAAACAACCAACTCATTGGCTAGGCGAGATATCTTCACTCTTAGTTTTGGCACCTCGGAGCATATCAGTTAAACAACCTCTCATAATCCGCCTAAATCTCGTGTCCTCAACTGGTGTTTGTGGGGTGGGTTTGGCAGGCTCAATTGTTTCTGCTTGTGGAGATCCTAAATCTGGTTCCTTTTTGCCGAGCAGACCACTTTCACCAAAGAAACTAGTAACAGATGATGCAATCATCAGATGGCCACCCATCACCTTACTAATAGCTTCGAACGTCCCACCTGATCTTTCTTTTAATATAATTTCAAGAGTTTCCTTGTGTGCTGGATCAATTGCATCCATATCTTTCAACAGATTCTGAATAGCAGGAAGGAGGAAATCCCTGACACTGGAAGCTGGAAGGTCTACAGCAAAAGATGATCGACTTAACAAAACAGGTTAATTGCAGAGATTTAACTTGTTTAATAGTGATTTTTATGCAACCAAAAAAATGGATTAGGATTGCTGATCAATGCCCAGCCCTATATTACACAGCAACCATAATTATAAGCATGCATTATGCACCATACAATTTTTTAAGTGTACATGCTTTTTAAGATTTTACGATCATCGATACCAATCTGTAAATTTGACATACAATAAACCAGTCAACCTAAAAGGTTGAGCTTACACACACACATATATTTGTGAGTGAGTGTGTTGTGTGTGTGTGTGTGTATTTCACGAACACTGCATAATGTTCAGAGTTGGTCCAAGAAATCAATCTATTTGTCTTGTTTAATGATACTAGGTAAGTTTGATTATCTCTCTACACTCTACAGTATAGTCGTTGAGACTCAATTACGCATCAACTATGGTTCACAGTTTTGACAATTTTAATAATAGGTAGAAGCGCCCAACTTTATCATCTTGAAGGAGGAATGGAGTTCTCACTAATCAGGCAATTTCCAACAAGGTTCATAATGTCCACATCAGTGGGTAAGTAATTTGCGTGCAAGACTTCTAGTCCCCGAGAGTAGGTCGTCTTCACCCGAAGGTAGTCCTTCCGACAGTTCTGACTAACTTTATCCATCTTGTTGTAGCTAAAAGATGAAAGTAGCGCTGACGATGCAATCACTAAATTGGGAAAATGGTGGGAAGTAACATATTTAGGTTCTCAATTTAGCGTATCAGCTGCTAGATTTGGAGGTAAATCTTAGGGGCCAATGACCACACCAACATTAAAGCAAACGGGTAAGCGGGCACATTTGAATGGACTCACATATTCATCAATCACATAGCTCAATATGTCAGACCAAATCAGCATGTTTTTGCAGTGTGAGTGAGTATTAATTCAATCCCTTATCCCATTACTTGTACAGCAGCTCAAGAAAAAATGTGCAATAAAATTAACAAATGAATTTTATGGTGCAAACCTGTTGCATCAAGAGCACGAATTGATTCACAGAAAACATTAGCTCTCTCCCGCCGACGTACTATATCGCTCGAAGGGGGTGATGATGATGTGAAGTGAAAAATCTTGGATAGAAGATTTACGCACAGTTAAGGGAAAAGATGCATCAAGATATGCAAACCAGAATATATTCACCATTCTTCAATTACAAAGGAAACAGAATTAATATGCTCAATTAATAGTGTCAAGGATATATTCTCGAAGCCTGTCAGTTGTATGTGGAACAGCCACCAATAATGCACGTACCACAGCAATGGTAGCTTCATGTGATCCATCGTCAAGAAAAGCATCCATTTGAACATGAATCTTGTCAACAATCTGGAAATAAACTAAGTGAGGTAACTATGTCAAGTTAGCTCAACCATGATTCAAAGTATGAACATATACCACATCATCCTTGAAATGTTGTGCTACGGCTCCAAAAGCATCAATGCTTGCATATTTTACATTAAGGTTTTGATCCGAACCAAGAGTAACAAGAGCAGGTAAAACATGAGTTGAGGCAACCTTTGATTCAACATAAGGTACCTGCGAGACAAATGCATTTAAAGCTCTGTACCACAAAATATAATAGAGAGGAAACAACAATCTTTCAGAAGTCGAAGTTCTCACTATGACTTTTAGAAGATGGGCTGCACTGATTTGCAAATTTACGTCAGAACTGACCACCATTTCCCACAGAATGTTAAACATCATATTATGGTGTTCTTCGAAGGTACTGCAGGATGAAATAACACAATCAACAGATGAACTATACATAATGATACTGGCTCAGTGAATTAGAAAATTCTCTATACACACAGACCAGATAAAGCGAACAGAATTGACGATCTCATAACTTGCTGACTGACCATCCCCTCGAGAATTTTGAATCAAAAGATTCCTCAAATACTCTGTCAAGTGGTCCCGCTTGCTTGAATGGCCTAGTACACCTGCCAGAAGAAGAGGTAGGACACACATTGTAGCAAGTCTCTGAGCCAAAGCGGCCTGAGGTTTCAAACCTGCAGAAGAAGAAGACATAATGTTTATACAACAGATGACAACTACTTGAACAAAAGCAGAAAGATAAAAGTTCCACTACCTCGAAGTTTCGTCTCTGCTGTCAATGGGAAGAATTTAAAATTGGCATTCTCCCCTACGGCTACTAAGAAAACAGGTAACATGATGTGTGTCAAATAAGATTCACCAAACTGTTCGGTCACCGCCAACAAAATCTGCATTTCACCACCGAAAATTTCAAATATTAATATAAAAAAAAAGAAAAAAGAAGTTCTTAACAAAGGCAAGAGCAAAAACAGTGGAAGCACAAAACAACTCAGCTTCAAAGGGCAGGCAAACAACCTTTGTTACACGATTTCTTAAACTATCTTCTTTCTGAGGCAATAGAGAGACCAACTGAATCAAACAGGGAAAACATTCAATATGCAGCCACTCGAACATTGGCCATTCAACATGTCCCCTGAGTAAACAATGTAAATCAATGACTAAGTCAACAATGTTAAGTTTTAATCCATAAGACAATAGCTTATATAGAAACCTATGGTGGAACAGGACATGACAGAAGACTGAGTAACAAGCTCTGCATACAGTTCAAGAAAAGATAGAGTAAATGATACTCCTGTAGAATCTGAAACTGATGAAAATGGACAGGTCTCTATGGCTTTCTGGTGCACATATGGAACCATTTCCGAAAGAAAACGCAATAGAACATCAAGATTCCAACGTTCTCTTTCACCTAAAACACGAAGATGCGACTCAATGGAACTTTCCACCCCTGAAAGAGGAGCACATCTCTGGAGGATATATTGTATCAGATAAGTGAAACAGCTATAAAGTAGTCAAACATTATGCAAAAATATAATAATACCTGAGCAGAGCCCAAAATATGAGATAGCAGAACTTGTAGGACATGATCCAACTTTTTCCCCCAACTTATTAGAGCAGGAAATAATTCCTTTATCGTAGTTTCAACAACTATGCCAGATGGATCACACAGCAATTGAAACATCATCTCCTCAACCTGGAAACAAAAAACGCGGAGTATTGGAGAAAAAAAGAAATAAAAACTTATATTTTTTTCTGTTTTCTGTTTTTCTTGTAAGACGTCATGTTATGACTAGGGAAATGCTCCAGTCCCTAGATCACAGAGCTTACGTTGTAGGCAATTCTGTCAAGTCAGATATCTTCTCCATGATTGCCTCGAAGCATATTTAGTGAGGCTGACCTTGAAATGTTTGTCCGTATTTGGAAAGAGTGGCAGCAGCAAAGCCAGATTATGAGCTGCAGCCTCCCTGACGACCGTAGCAGCATCCTCAATGAGCTGTTGCACAATGGATAATATGAGAGAATCACGGATCTCTGGCCGCACAAATTGGGCAAGCTCACCACACGATTGAGCCACAAGAAGCCTACGCTCCTCGTACATGTGATTCACCTACATGCAATGAGGTCAACAGTAAGGATAAAGTCCCAGGAAAAAACTCAAATAAAAAAATGGAAAAAAAGAAAAAAAGGTTGCTAAGGAAAAAGTTGCAATCTTACTTGTTCCCAACACTGGGGTAGCAGTTCAGTTTCTGTTCTCAACTCTCCTACATTCTTGGCAAGATTGACACAAGCCTGGGATGTAAATATTATCAGAATACAAACTATAAGACAGACAGCAGCAATTTCGTAAATTTCAGAATCGTACATCCATTATAATTCGTCTCTGCTGCTCATCCGGACGTTTTATTAAATTAAACAAAGTATGGGTCAAGGAGTCTCTAGTGGCACTATCTGGATGACGTTCAATGGCACACATAATCAGAGGAAGAAGCTCCTGCAACAGATGAACTTGAATGAAATTCACATCGAGATAAGCTTCTTGAGGTGCGTTTGCTACACGAGAAACTTTTAGCACCACTAACCAAAATCTTTATCAAGCACATAGAAAAAGGATTCACAAACCTCACGGTGGTTGATTAGAACATAAGGTACAATTTTAGGTAATGCATCTGAAACAATCTGTATGGTTCCCAAACCCTGACAAATCAAGTGAAAGGTATAGATGTTAGCTTAATGCAAAATCCGGTAGAAGAAGAGATAGTGGAACAAGAACTTGCCATCTTTTCTGTATTTGATTCAGCATCGATGTTGTCTGGCTTCACAATGGGACTGTCAGTTTCTAGGGATGGTTTTCCATTAGTGTGAAGAAGAAATTCACTATTTCCAGCAAACCTCTCTTCATTGGAAGAAGGGACAAACTCTGGAATTTTCTCAGTTACAATGGATGAGTCATCAGAACCCTGTTTCTCCACCACTTGAGTATCTGTAGTCACTAAACCTGCTAATGAATCACCCGCATGTGATACATTATCATTTACTTCTGGGTCTTCAGCATCGATAACTTGTTGCTCATTCCCTTTCTCTTCATTCATTGACTCGATAGATTCTCCGATTGCAAAAGATTTTACCTCCGGAATATCTGTTTCATTTTGAAGATGTTTTATTTCTTCACTAGGGATCTCTTGTAATAGTGATGGCACGTTTGCTGAGTCAGCTGTCAGAACATTTTTTCCAGAGAGAGCCCCTTCAATATACATTTTTAGTGAAGTTATTTCTGCTCTACAGTCATTTAGTTCTTTTCTTTGGCTATTTAGAGTCTTCTTCAAACCTTGAACCTGATAGAAATTTTCACCGTAAAATTTACAATGAATATCACGTACAAGATTATATAAGTTTATCAACAATTACCAGAACTTCTTTATCCTTGATATCTTTCTGCAGCGCCTCCAGTGATTTTGTCATTGTCATGACTTGTGCATCAGACTTTTCTTTATTTCTTAGCAAGGTTTCTTTTTCAAGTTTTAGCGTTTCATTTGCTTTCAACAATGAATCATTTTCTCGAAGCATAGCTATTTTCTCCTGCACCATAGATGATGAAGCACAGGAAGAATTATTGACAAGTCAAAAAAAAATCAAAAGATGTATGATTCCTTGTGAGTAACAAAATTGACCAGCTAACAGAACGTCAGAAACTCAATATATCATTATCAATAACCACTTCGAAAAGGACTTTCAAAAATGACATCAAATAAATTAGGTGCCGCCATGCAGCAAGTTCCTCAGAGGATCAAAACTCAGCATATTGGCTACCATGTGACATTCACACATGTTAATTAGCATGCCCAAGTCATACAGCTCTGTAATTTGAAGCGCAGGATATCTAGCAATTCAGAAATATAAGAGTCAAAAGAGCTAAACAACTCTGGTGGTCCAGGAACTGACTTTTTCGGATAGCATTAAATTCTTTCATGTCATATCATGATTCCATCACCCCAAAATTTGCAATTTAAACATAAGTAAAGGTGGACCGCAAACTTCACTAAAGTACAGTAAGCACAAACCAAAACCGTACAAGGTGAGATCTGAGGAGTGATGATGCAAGCGAAGGCAATCTCTAGCAGGTTATTTTTCTATGCATATTCATATAAGTTACCTCAGCAGCTGCGGTAGTGGAACAAAGATACTGGTAATAATAATGTCGCAGAGCATCCGGAACACATGCAGACGAGTTTTGACATACATCCAAATTCTGGTCAGTAACCTGCGAACAGGCAACAAAAGATTTGAAAATGAGTATGTGTATTTCTATATCCATGCGTGAGTGATACATCTTAACCGAAAAAATTAGAAGGGTGATAATTCACTAAAAATATTTCCAAAACCTTGTCTAAGACATCAGGTAAATCAGACAAATTTGTTTGCCTAATTATCGCATGAGTTTCGTAAGAAAAAATATTTGACTGAACAAAATTCCCCAGAAAATCAACTAAAATTAGTTGGTCATCCAAGAGAAAAGGCCATGGAATAGGACAGACTATTCTACAATTTATACTTTATCAAACAAAAGACACTCAGTGAAAACTGAAAAGTATGTGACCGCGATGATATACTCAGTAACATCCAATCATTGCACACTCAAACTAGCCTTCAACCATCACATTGTATTTGCATGTCATATCAAATAAAAATTTATCGAGGCGTTTACTGCTATAACTGAAACTGTTGTTCACTACTTTGTTTGTAATGCTCAGTTTGTGCATACAGGAAACAACTTGAGGAAGTATGCCCAAGTTTTCTAATCTATGTCCACTGTGGCAACATTAAAATCTCACGAGGCTAATAAACAGAAGATGCTGATACACACAAAGATCATAAGGATCTGGGCATTTGACTAATTACCTCCTCATAAAATGTCATTGCAGTCAAACGGTATCCTGCTAATAATAGATACTCTTTCACTGCACAGTTGATATCCAGTCGTTCATTATTCTTTAAAGGACCCAAATCAGATACAGATACTTCTTTCTTTATTGGTTGTATTGTTGATCCACTATTTGCAGAAGCATCCATGCTATTCCCTGGAGATGCATTAAACAGATAGATTAACAAGCATGCTCTAGATAAACCCCACATAAATGTGAATATGTTGTTCAAGATACTCTCTTTTTTCCTTTTGATAAGTTTATTTGAAATAATCCAAATGACTCGGCACAGTAATACCTTAAGAATCTGTAAACATGTATGAACATTGGACAAAGAATCAGGATAGAATGAATGAAATGTAATCGATATTAAGTCAACTATTACATGCATAATAACCCCAAATC
Source organism: Aragoa abietina (assembly GCA_036897925.1). Classification (NCBI taxonomy): domain Eukaryota; kingdom Viridiplantae; phylum Streptophyta; class Magnoliopsida; order Lamiales; family Plantaginaceae; genus Aragoa; species Aragoa abietina. The sequence continues at coordinate 2,954 of JAYMSG010000328.1, read as the reverse complement.
TGATACATTACAATACAGCATATACGTGAAAGCAAAAGAAAGTAGAGTTTCAGTAATTACTGCTTGATTCATCCAAGTTGGACTCAGTTCTGTGCAGCAAATCAGCCTTGAGATTATCTTTATCTTCTTGAGCCAACCGAAGCTCATATTCACTGAGTGCCAACTTTTCTTCTAGCAACTCTTTTTCTTCAAGTAGACTTTGGGGGTCCGCAACTGAGTCACATAAAATACAAGGAAATAAATTGACATCCAATCACTTGTCAATCTAAACAAAAAGCTCAAGCTCTTCTTGAAATTCATGGCAGAATACTCCGCAAAACCGGGCACTATCAGCACTGAGCTTGAAAAATATTCTTACTCTCTTCTACACTCTACACCCTTTATCCTTATAAGTAAATAACTAAGTTCCAGAAAAGTTGACAAGTCAAATTACCTATCACCTTATATTTCTAATTGATCAGTTATCTCTTACTGAATTAGACAAGGATTCTAAAGAGACTTCTAAGACTTCTCCGTCATGTTACATTATCCATTCTAAGCCATTATTTCCAGAAAAATAATGCTGCTAGTTGAGTCCCTTGGTTTGTCTTCTCCTCTTTTATGTTCTCAACTGAACAACTTTTATCCATGAAAGTCAGATGATGCAAGTCAATGTAAAACTTTTAATGACATAAAAGACCATCATGCACTTGGAGCGATTTCATCAGCTTGTAGCTAACTTCAATGGAACAGAGGTAAGAGATACATATGACTGCTCACGCCAGTCAAAACTCACCGACTTCAATATTTCAGCTAACCTCCAGAATTTAAGTCACTACGTTGATACATCACTTGAAAAGCTAGGTTGGAAGAAAGATAATGTGTGGCACAAAAGAGTATGTTACCATCACACTCCCATTTTAATTTGTGAGAAGCACAAATCTGGAAGTCCATAAAACTCTGCATTATAGAAATATACACACGCGCACGCACGCTCACACACAAGTGTATGTGTGCATCTATACACATACATGTAAGTGTGGATTACCAACAGAACTGCTTTCACAGCTCAATTCTAAGATTAAAATCAATATTACTTCATTGAAGCATAATAAGTGATTCTAAGATTTTTCTAGATGGGCAAATCAGAAATTGCTGCTAAAATGTTCAACGGCCAGGACCCTATGAGAAAGCATATTCAAAATTACTTTATCGAACAAAATAAAGGAAATCTAATATAAAAAGACGAGGATCTTTAAGGTTCCGTAATTTATAGATCATCAGCTAGACCTCAATACTTTGAACAGAGATATGGTGAAAGAGGGCCAGAATATTTAAAAATCTAGGTGCAATAATACATCAGCATTTCTAATTCAATTCAGACATCTCACTGACAACTAAACATGGGAAGGGGTCTCGCTTCGCAATGATTGCAGTTCGCATAAAGCATTAAATGTTGAGCTAAACTAAAAGCAGCTGAAAAATACAACTTCTCAATGCATGCAATCAGCAATATCAAGGTGTGTTTACCAAGCATTAATTCTTTGTAAGCTAAAAGAAATGGTATTGTATCTGCATGCATTCCACTGTGCACTTTTAAGTTGCGAATGTGATATCTGGACGAGCTCAAAGTTGAACTTAACTCCAGGATAGAACACTGGTACTCAAAAGTCACAACAGACGTTATGAACTCGCGTGCAAATGAAATTTCTGTTGAAATCTGATATTATTACTATGTCTTCAGGTTCTCTAACAAACTTCAAAGTACAAACTACAATAGTTTAGCTGGTTCTATATTAGCTCTGCAAACAATCACATCACCAGAACAATAGTCAGTAGGCAGACCGTTCACATTTTCTCTAGATTGCATTTACTACCTATAATTAGAGAGATACCGAACTAGAAATAATTTCAGCTTCGTCGAATTTATTAAACCTTCTTCTTACACATTCTGTCGACGCTATAAACAGACTAAGTCAGTGTTCTAAGCTGCATTCAACTCATCACTAATCCATTCTAAAAATACAGATTATCACCGACATCTACCGAAATGGACTCGATATCATCACTAAGTAATCAACTGACTATCAAATTAACCACATGTTAATTTGATAGTCAGTGGATTAACCACATGTAATAATCGTAAGCAGAAAAATTACTAATTCAGGGAGAAAAACCGCACACGTTGGATACATAAGCTGCTAATAGACATTTCACTATCGCAATAGAGCAAACCTCGAAGGGAGTTGAAGCGGGAGATCTGATCAGGAGGAAATTGAGTCGGATCAGCGAAGAATTCCTTGAGGCGCATGGCTAGATTGTAGAGACCGTCATCGAGGAGCTCGTGGAGAAGCTCAAACGCCGAGAGGAGGTAATTCTCTTCCAGTAAGAAATTCACCACGCAATTGCACAGCGACGATCTTTCCACGTCCATTTTCGATCTTCGAGTTCGATTAAACCCTAACAGTGGCGAAGAATTTCTGCATTACCAAGTTTGTTTTGCAGGCTGAGATCTCTATTCTGTCATTGAGCGTGGAAATTTCGATGGCTAGTAATTTGATGAGGAAGAGCTGATTAATTTAATTTAGGTGTTGCTAAACATTTTATTGAGGGATCAGGTACTATGCGGATGGTTGGAGTCTAGTGAGATCTCGATAACGTGGACAGAGGAAGATGACGTGGCATGCAATCAGTGGTAAATTTGAAATGTTATAATTGTGGAACGTGATTCGGGAAGCAGGGAATGGGTTCTGACCGGTCGCTGATGAGGCGATTGACTCGAAGGAATACAAGTCGGTGCATTTTATTTTAAAAAATTGGTTCTACTAAAAGATGGTTTGCTATACAAGTTTCTTAAAATTAGGGGTTACAAAGATTAAAGAAGTTGTTTTTTTTTTTTAAGCAATTTTGCAAACCGACATTTAATATAGATCTTGCTTTACATAACCATCATATGTTTATGCAATGTATTTTTG
>JAYMSG010000327.1:0-10682 GCA_036897925.1 Aragoa abietina | reverse complement strand
CACCGTCGGTTGTGAATTCAATTCCAAATTACATGAAAATTAAAAGGGACGTTGAAAACAAATGTATTCACGATGCTCTTAAAAAAGACTTAATTGATTATGTCTATGCTCATACCTAATTGTAATTGTTAAATTGTGTTAAATAAAAGTTTGCATTTTTTATGATTTATTTTTTAAAATTTAACTAAGAAATATTATTTTTTAATTTTGAATAATTTAAAAAAATAAATAAATAAATAAATAAAACATCTGTGTGGATGTGGGGTTTTGGCTAAAAAACACGCCAGTCACTCGTAGTCTTAGATTTAGCATTTCTCACATTTATCCCTTCCGCTTCCATACAAGAATTTCTGAGTTCTATATCAATTATCAATTATCAATCGTATTAGACCGATCCTCTATCTGGTAATCATTCTGCACAGGCTTATATTTCATTATGCAAATTACTTTCTGATACTGAGATTGCGAAACCTTGTTCAAGATCCAAAGTAGATGCATTTCAGAGTTATTTTGTCTATTATTAGTAATATCTGATGAACCCATTACCCAGATTTCAGATTTAACAAGAGTGGTTAACGCTCGTTTAGGTTATTGAGTGTATTTTTATCTCCAATGCAATCAGACTGATAATACTATCAAGAATTGAGGCTTGCGTCTATACACTTCTTTGCAAATTGTCTTCAATTTTGTGTAATTTGCATGGCGGTGCTCATTGGGTAGACCAAGATTTGGCATGGTTGTGATTTGTTGCTTAGTTGGTTGATTAATTCGTCCGTCCGTCACATGAATATGTGGTGTTCTCTGGATTTGGGGGTGAGATTTAAAGGGGCTTTGGTTATTTGCTTCCTATCGGAAGTCGGTGAAGTTGTCTATTGACAGGATGCATAATGTCAACAGAAGTGTTTCCTTTAAGCAAAGGGCTGCTAGTGCTGGTAGCCCAAGATATAGTAAGAATTGGGTTCCGCAGTTGTTCCGTGCTCTAATCGTTATTGGATCATTGGTTTCGTTCTTTTTTTCCGTTGGTTGTGGGTACTTGTATGTGTTGCCTAATCTTTCGCATGCATTTTACGATCACAAGGGTCAATTTTCTGATTCTGATGGTCATGTTGATACTTGTGATGTATTTGATGGAAACTGGGTTCTGGATGAGGGCTACCCTTTGTATAATGCTTCTGAATGTCCTTTCGTAGAGCAAGGTTTCAATTGCTTAGCTAATGGTCGTGTGGATGATGAGTATTTGAAGTGGAGATGGAAACCAAAGAATTGTAATATTCCGAGAGTCAATGTACAGCATGTATTGGAAACACTCCGAAATAAAAGAGTTGTTTTTGTCGGTGATTCAATGAGCAGAACACAGTGGGAGTCATTGGTATGCTTACTAATGACGGGTTTGGAAGATAAGGAAAAGGTCTATGAAGTCAATGGGAACAAGATAACAAAGCAAATTAGGTTCTTAGGTGTAAGGTTCAGTTACTTCAATTTCACAATTGAGTTCTATAGATCAGTTTTCCTTGTGCAACACAACTGGTCTCCCAAACATGTACCAAGAAGAGTTAGATCTACACTTATATTGGACAAGTTGGATGACATAAGTAAGGAGTGGATTGATTCGGATGTTCTGGTTTTTAATTCTGGTCAGTGGTGGGTTCCAGGGAAGCTTTTCGGAACGTAAGCTCCATTTCCTCTACAGTATATTTGTATTTATTTGTCTTCATGTGCTTACTGCATTCAAGCCAGTAATATATGAAATTCTCCAGAGTTTGGTACTGGAAGATTTTCACATTGTTACCTGTATTTATGTGATTATTTGCCCTTGCCATCCATGAAGATTGTATTGTTGTCTATATTGTTGCTCTTGTACACTTGGATTCATGCCTGATATCAATATCTTATCACTAATCATGCGCATGCACCTCTTGTTATCTCTTTGGTTTCATTTTTGTTTGAAGCCTTAATTTTTTAGTCTATCTTTATGACCTTTATTTTTGTTTAAGTTTGTTATACACAGAGTACTGTACTTTGATAACCTCTACCTCTCTAGAATGTGGTGTACACTGAAGTTGTCTCTTACCCACCTTTCTCCAGACTCCTCCCTCATACACAAAATGATGCATCTTTGATGTCTAGCTTGATGTTAGTTGAACAACATGCACTTGTTTCCTAATCAAGCAAACCCCCCCCCCCTCTTGCTCCCTCTCCACACACACACACACTATATGTATATGTACATATACACACGCACACACACACACATGATTATGGTTCAATAGGTCCATGAGTTGATGTGCTTGTCATGTTGCAAATTGTATGTGTTGACAGGGGATGCTATTTCCAGGTTGGCAATTCGTTGAAGCTTGGAATGTCAATTGGTGATGCATTCAGAACTGCTTTACAAACGTGGGCATCTTGGGTTGATACTACTATAGATCCAAAAAAGACCCATGTCTTCTTCCGAACATTTGAACCATCTCACTGGAGGTAACTTCTTTATGTTGACTGCGTATTTTACACACACAGTAGGTAAAAAGTCACTTTCTTTATTGACAATGTCAAGTATAACTTCATTTTCCCAGTACCCTGTAAGGTCCCTCATGATAAGCTATATCTACCCTTACATTTCAGTTGTCAGCCCTGACGCTAGACATTACAGTGATGCTTGCAACCTATTGCCTATGCTGAAAACAATATATTGACCTAGAAAGTTAGATTTTCGATATAATATTTGTAGATGGCCATAGCTTTTCTTTGTATGAAACAATTTCGTTTAGCATTTCTTCAATATAAGTTGTCTGTTTAAATGGTGGCTCATATCTGTATCAGGAACCTAACTCTACGGCAGTGTGACGTCACCAAGTTTCCTCTTCTAGAAAGTGGAGGAAGGGATTTTAGTCCATTTTCAGACACTGTATTCCAGGTGGTAAAGAATATGAAAGTTCCTGTTACTGTTGTCCATGTTACACCAATGTCAGCATCCCGAAGTGATGCACATGTTGGTACATGGAGTGACAGGCCATCTCTATCTGATTGCAGCCATTGGTGTCTGCCAGGAGTACCTGATATGTGGAATGAAATGGTCATTTCATATTTTCTTCATAACTCCAAGTCCCAGCCTGAGTAGTGCATGATCCATTCCTTTACCATGGTCATCATTATAATATCATTCAGCCGGAGACTGAATAAATTTTGCAGTTAGTTCACTAATTTTGAAGAGAGATATATACTACACACTTGGCGGAAGTCTCGTTAGCAAAATGACTTTGATTCTTTCTTGCAAGAAAAAACGAGGACAATCATTTCTTTATTTTTCCTCGATCAGTTTTATTGCTGTTGTAAACTTGTAGTTATATTTTCCTACAATAAAAAATGCTTGAGAATGGAAATTCAGATTTGGCTACAAGATTTCTATGTGACATCAGCATTTAATCAGAAACCTTTGAAAATCTCAAGGCTAATGAGGGGAGATTAAAATAAATGTTCTTCCCTTTGGCAACAAAGTAGCACATAACCTAGAGAGATTGACTGGCCGTATTGTTTTGAATAGTTCTAGTATTAATTGTCAGGTCAGTATAATTATGCTTTTCATGTCCCCACTCTTTATCTTAACAGTACTCCATCTCCTGATTTAGCTGAATGATTACTTTTTGTCCAACCAAATGGAAAAAGAAAAAACTAGAAAACATACAATAGAAAGAAAGAAAGAAAGAAAAGAAAGGGAACAAAAAATAAATAAAAATTGAAAATAGAGGGTTGGTTGGTGAATGAAATAGTCAAGATGAAATAAATAAAATGTTATCTAGCTAGCTAGCTAAGCTTAAGGGATTATCATGGATTATATTAATTGTACGATTGAGATACGTTATTGACTTGCGTGCCTAAGATAACACAACTACATGAGTAGTCATGTAATAATACAAGTATGATTGAATAATTAATGTAATAATATAGTGAAAATTGTCACTTCTCAAACCCGAATGTGTGACTTTGTGGCCGTACTTTGTTTATGCACCGTACAACTACCACTCACTTTGATTTCCAACATGTGAAACCCAATCAAGACCCAAGGGGATTGGGATTTGGTTATATAAGTTGATTATTGACCGGGGAAGAACTTCCGAGTGAGTCAGTGAGGGAGCCCGTGGTCCAGCAAGTATAGGTACATGCTGGATGCGGGTACGAGGGGGTATCTGCAAGAGAGATAATTTGATGGCACTTTTTAAATCGGACCGATCCTCAGCTCAATAAAATAATAATAAATGCGGAAAGTAATAAATGAGGTCACTAAATAATAATTGGAATAGCAAATCTTATAGTCTTGAACTTTGTGCCTGCCTATGTACCGGACTCAAGGACGCCAACAATTAGACTTAAAAATCTTTTACTTCTAATCAAGAGTAAATTGCATCGTTTTCTATCATGTAACTAATTGGTTCGAGCATCTTTATCTATATGGGCTAACTATATGATATCTACTGTCTATATATGTTAAAAAATAGAACTAATTCTATTTAAACATAAAATAACAAGAGCATAAATAATGCTCCATAACACTACAAATACATACGATTCAAAGAGAATAATTTGTATGCGAGAAAGAGAATAATTTGTCTGAGGCGGTCGAATTGAATTTCAATTTTAGAAACTTTCTTCAATCCAACCCAAACCCCCAATCCAATTTACTGTAACAAAAATAAGGAATGAAGGAAGAAAAAAAAGAACCAGAGAGCTCATCCAGCAAACTCACCGACTCGCCATGGCATGGCAAGCAGGTCCCTCACCACCGGCGATCTCGTCGGAAAATTTTGAAATTTGTTTTGTTGTTGTTGAAAAATTGGGAGGTTTTGGAAGTAATGATTTAATACTTTTATTGGAATTTGAACACTAAAACAACGAGAAATAACCTCCAATTTCATACACTGCATGCTTTCCCGCTTATTTTGGCCAGGAAATTGAAAAATTGTTTACCAATAACTTGAATCTAATTTTAGATTTAAAGATAGAAACTTCAAAAAACTTCCAAATTTATAAACCAAACCAAACCAAACCAAATATACTCATTTCCCGCCCGTATGCAGGGTATGGAAATGGTAAGATGTACGCAGTCATACCCGTAAGGAAACTGTTTTCGTAGAGACCCAATGCTCAATATGCAATTGGACGATCGATAATAGTTCTCCATTTACCGCTCATGGTGGCTCAATCAAGTTAGTTTATAAATGCGCTCAATCAAGTTAGTTTTGAAATAAGAAATTATTTATAAGTGCGCTCAATCAAGTTAGTTTTGAAATAAGAAATTAATACGTATGTGTTTGTACTTTTCGGTGGAATATCTCATTCTAGCATATTATGTAATGAGAACATTGAAAGTCCGACTTGTTTCACGAAAAAAAAAAGTTAAGAAAAGTAAATAAAACACACTTGTTTTGTGAAAAGTTATGAAAATCCAATGATGCTTTGGCAATATTGGCTAACAACACTTCAACCTCTAAATTCATCATTGAATAAAAGCCACGTTGAATTACTAAAAGTAAGTAAAAAGGATGTTCTTGCTTTAATAACTGTAGATATTTTATTAAAATCCCTTCGGATGAGTAATAGTAATATTTTTATAATCTAATACTCCCTCATATATTTTTAATAGTTCTTTTAACTTCTTAAATATTTGCAAAATAAATGTTGTTTTGGGTTCATATCCTTTATTCCATTTTGCCCCTATTTAATAATCTCAGAATTTGGGTATTTTCACGGTCTTTATTCCATTTCAGGCCCTATTTACTCTTGTAAATATTGTGTCCAGAAGCTAAATATGTCCCGAAGGGAAGGGTTTTATTCATTTGGATGAATTAAAAATCTCATTCAATATACTTTCTTATCATATAATGTATTAAAGAAACTTTCTTATAAATAAAAATACTATAAGTACAATGACAAATTTAAAATTTTCTTATTTTAAAAACTAATTATAAATTATTTTGGTCAACAATCAATCTAGTAAAATCTGTAAATAATAGGGTTTTGAATAAAAAAAAAAACAATCAAATGCTAAACTTATGCTATTATAACACATACCCAGTCTACCAGGAATCAATGCATCGAGCAAGCAACAATGCTTCGGTCCAACAACACCGACCTACAACCAAGCATCACATCATAAAGGGCAAAAGATATATGAAATAATGTACTTTATTTTGAACCAACGCTCCAAAAGGTATCTTATGGTGACTTGTCTCGATTGAAGTACCTTATTGTGGAATTTTCGCCAAAAGATGACCTCCGACGTATTTTGGTCCAGAAAGTAGTCACGTGACACACACATGATGTCGGAAACACGAAATTACAAAAGTATTTGCTCAATTTAGATACTTTGATGTGGATGTGCTCGATTTAGGTACCTGAATGTGCAAGTTTTCAGGTCTCCAAATGTCTCATGACATGAACGAGGCCGCTGCGCAAATGTTAGGACAATCTTCCCAACTACGGCAAGCTCATCAGTCCCACCCCCACCCGTCTTTCGCGGACACCCTCAGTGCAGCCAGTGCAGCCATAACCGCAGATCCCAACTTCACGGCCGCCCTAGCCGCAGCAATATCAAACATCATGGGTGGTGGCTCTCAACCGAACAACAACAACAACTCTTCCCCCAACAACAACTCCAACGTAAATACAAGCAACATCAACTGAAAAAGCTAGCATGTTTTCAAGGGAATTGATCGAGTTCTTGAATATTGATATTATTAGTCATTTGTGGTCACATGGTTAATTTTCTTGATCGTTCTCATTTTTGGGGGCCGTTCAACGCATGGAGTTAGCATGTTGATATGTTTTTTCTTTTTCGTTAAATTAGGATAAGAAACACTAAATTCTAATTTTCTTTTATTGTTTTGTTACATATTATTATGATAAAAAGTGGAATACATACTTTATTATTTTCGTTTTGGATTACTTGTTGTATTTTTACGTATCGCTTTCATCATGGATAAATGTTAAAAAAGGCAAGAAACAAAAGGAAATAGGACAAATGGAGAGTTGAAAGAAAGGACCATTTATGGGATAAATCAAACGTTTGGAAGGTTTATATTCCAAAGGAGAAAGAATTGAGAGGTCAACAAACTTGGGCTGTTATTGGTTGAAACGTAAACGGCTAACTTTTTTGGATTGGATAGACTTTAATAAATTTTACGCGTACAATGGACTTTTGGGAGACTTCTTGGAAACTTCTTTCTTAGGTTTTTCCAAGTCCAATTATTAATTTGTCGTAGAATCAAAATTTAATTTAGTTTTTTGGATTTTCTACGATTGTTAATAATTAAGTGTAATAATAACTAATAGTAAGATGATAACGAAGTTAATCCCTTTGTTTCTCTTGAACTTTCCTCTATGAATTTTCGTATGAAACTTTGATTGCAAATTATTCAACACTATGTTGGTGAAAATATTTAACAAATATATATTATAAAACTATATATCATAAATTTTAATTGTATATTTTTTTAAAATATTTTTATTCATATTGTAGGATTAATATGCGTTTAAAGTTTGACACGAAAATTCGTATAGAAAACTTTTAAGAGGAATAAGATGAATAGTGTATGCCTGTGATTTGGTCTGGTATGGTCTGGCACATTGGACATCATTTATATCTCACATACTGTTCATTGGTTTAGCTCATGAGTAAGTAGATCAAACTTGCTACTACTACTAACTCCGCCCCGGAGAATTTGTCTGGTTCATCTACCGATAAGTTTTTCGTAAAATTTATTAAAATAAGAAAATATCGATAAAAAAATTGGATGAAATAATTTTCTCATTATTTCATATATTCTCTACATAAAATAATTTCATCAATTTTTTTTTATTAATATTTTCATATTTTAATGTATTTTACAAAAAAAATTTCGATAAACGAACCAGACAAATTCTCCGGGACGGAGAGAGTAACACATTTCCGCACTCGAGGCAATAACGCAACCAGTAGTGTACTAATCGAAGTATGTCTATAACTGGTTGAAAGCTATTTGGAAACCGTTTTCTAGGCCCGGACTTGTTTCGGGCAGTCGATAATTTTTGGAAAGATCATGCAAAGGGAAAAGCCCTGAAACTTGTTCAAAATAAATTGTTGTCATATGCTTAATCAAACACATAATGATAACGAATTTTCTCCAATGTATCAAACTTTTAAACATGCATGATCTCCGAAACAAAGTTCTAATCAAATATTCAAGTAGGAGAAGAACTTTGGAAGAAATAAAATTGGGTAAATTTTAGGGTAAGTATTTTAGAGGGGGTACTTCAGTAATTTATTTTTGTGCGAATTTGAAAAATATGAATGTTTAGGGATGTTAACGCACTTAATTAAGAATTGATAAAAAAAGATTTTTTTTTTGACATTTTATTGCATATACAGGTAGAAATGTCAAACCAGATGACGTGACATAATATTGATTGACGATGCGGACTTAGTTGCAGTTAGAAGTCCATGAGGGATTTTTAAGTTATTGTTCAAAATGTAAAAATTTATTTAATTGCAGCTGACTTAATTGTAATTACAGTTGTTTCGGCAAATGTTTTTGGTTATTATTAAAAATGTAGGAAGTTAGATCATATTTGACCTTTAAAAAGTGAAGTGAATTTAATATAACTTGACTGAATTGAATTGGAATAAATTGATATAAACTGAACTTATTTTAATAGATAAGTTATACTAAAGAAAATTGAACTAAATTTATCGAAATTGAAGTGAAATGAATTAAATTCACTAGAATGTTTTTGAAGTTGAGAAAAATACGAACTTATTTAATTGTACCAACTAGCACGAGTGGCATCTCCAATTTGCTTTAATATCAGACTCGGATATCATAGTTCAGAACATTTAAAAAATGTGGTTTGATTATGATATATGAGACTTCAACATAAATATTTTTAGATAATTTGACTTTGGAAAGAAAAGAAAGGAAACAAAAAATTTTAAAAAAATTGAAAATAGAGGGTTGGTTGGTGAATGAAATCAACAGAAAGGTATGAACAAAATCAGCGGAATCATTATTCCGTAGTCAACTGTTGAGATGAACTAAATAAAATGTTATCTAGCTAGCTAACCTTAAGGGATGATCATGGATTATATTAATTGTACGAGTGAGGTACGTTATTGACTTGCGTGCCTAACATAACATGATTACAGAAGTAGTCATGTAATAATGCAAGCATGCTTAAATAATTAATGTAATAATATAGTGAAAATTGTCACTTCTCAAACCGAACGTGTGACTTTGTGGCCGGGTCGCACCGTACCTGTTTTATCCACCGTACAACTACCATTAATTTTGATTTCCCACTTGCTTCCATGTGAAACCCAATAAGTTGATTATTGACCGGGGAATAACTTCCGAGTGAGTGAGCCTGTGTTCCAGTAAGTATAGGTGCATGCTAGATGCGGGTAAGAGTGGGGGTTATCGGTGAGAGAGATGGTTAGACGACACTTTTTAAGTCGGATCGAATCCTCGGTTCAACAAGGTAATCATAAATGCGAAAGTTAATAAATGAGGCCAGTAACTAATAGTTACGTTACCATAAATGATAAATATCTAATCTTATAGTTACAATAAAAGTTGATGATGTTGAAAAAGCAGACAAGTATATGTGATGCTTGTGGGAAAGTCAGTATAGAAGTAATGAATTGTTATAGATGCTAACCTGATTTTGTCAGTTAGTTAATTTGAAACTTTGTAATTTGACTATTTTAGAGCCTTTTGTACTTATATTGTGTCAATCTTGATAATTTGGAATGAAAAACTTTTTTTCCTTAAAAAAAGAGAGTAAATTACATCTTTTTCTATCATGTAACTAATGTAACTAATTGGTTTGAGCATCTTTATCTATATAGGCTAACTATATGATATCTATTGTACATATATGTTAAAAAATAGTACTAATTCTATTGAAACATAAAATAACAAGAGAACAACTTGTATGCAACCGTCGCACTGTGAAACGATCCAATTGAATTCTAATTTTAAAAATTTTCTTGAACACAAATCAAACCTCTAATTCAATTTACGGTAGCAACAATAAGGAAGGGAGGAAAAAGAAAAAGAAAAAGAACCAAAGAGCTCCTCAGCAACCTCGATGACAAACTCGCCGACGAGCCATGGCTGGCTGCTTGCCATGGCAAGCGACCTGCTCGTCATGGCATGGCAAGCAGGTCACTCGCCACCGGCGATTTCGTTGGGAAATTTTGAAATTTTTTTTTTTTTTGTGAGAAGTAATTGGTACATTTTGAAAGTAATGGTTTAATACTTTTGTTGGAATTTGAACACTAAAACAACGAGAAACAACCTCCAATTTCATACACTGCATGCTTTCCTGCTTTTTTTTTTGTCAGGGAATTGAAAAATTGTTTACCAATAACCTGGATCTAATTTTAAATTTAAAGATAGAAACTTAGAAAAATTTCCAAACATAAGTTGGATGTTAGTTTATAATTGCGATCAATCAAGTTAATTTTGAAGTAAGAAATTATTACGTGTTTGTACTTTTCTACGGAAGATCTCATTCTAGCATATTATGTGATGAGAACATTGAAAGTTCGACTTGTTTCACGAAAAAATAAAATAAAATAAATAAAACACACTTGTTTTGTGAAAAGTTATGAAAATCCAATAATAGTTTGGCACTATTAGCTAACACCA
>JAYMSG010000326.1:0-10688 GCA_036897925.1 Aragoa abietina | reverse complement strand
GCATTCAGAATCTTTCTGTTATAAGAAGGAAGAGAGCTAAAGGGTCACGGCAAATAATCTTGAACTTACATGAGGAAATGTGCAAATTGCTTCTATATAATTGGATTCAAAATACTTATATGTTCCTAAGAAAGGTATATTCCTTTTCTTCTCTGAGCACACCAAAAGTTTCTTTATTACTTTTAGCTCATGCCAAAGTTGTACAATAATGATATGAGCTAAACATTCATTAGAAAATGAAAATGAAGTACATTTATTAGGTGCAAAAGACTACCTCCGCAGCCAGGTATCCAAGAACACCAGCGAGGTATGCAGGGGAAAACTATGGAGAGGCGTGTTGCTTACTTTCCTATTTTGAGATACCGTGCAATTTTGCCAACAGGAAAACTATGCCGCACTTAGCAGAATGGGAAACAGGTTTGGAAGCGTTGTACCCTAGCATTACTCCTCATTGTTGGTTGCATCAATGGAGCTCGTCTTCCCTTTTGGAAATTGAGTATTGATTCAATGATGGAATGACCATTTGGGAAAGCGGGGATTATATAGGAATTCTTGGAACAGTGGTAGATTTTTATTGTTTGACGTTGTGTGGCGTTGATTGCAATCTGGCTAGGATACTAGCAGCGCGAACCGAAAAAAGTTGGCGCCTATGGGAATTTGTGGAACGGAAACACAAAAGTTCTGATTTCTGAAATATAGAAAAATGTTGGCGCTCATAGGGAAATAATATACTTTACTCAAATGAAACTTTTGGAGTGGTAATTTGAAAAGCATAATTATTTGAATGAGTATACATCTGCTATTATTAACTAACGCACCAAGAGTTTCTATTTTAAGTTCAAAACTTTTGTTTTTCCGCTCCACAAATTCCCCTACCCACCAAATTGTTCTCTAAATCTAAACTTTAAAATATGTTCGCGCTACTAGGCTCTTGGCCAAGATTGCAACCCAAGCTACACCCCACCAGCCAATAAAGCCCTGCCACGCCGCTCAGGTAATTCCTATATAAATCCCCCTTTCTCGTATGACCATTCCATCATTAAATCAATATTCTACTTTCTCAAGGAAATATGAGCTCAAACGATGCAACCAGTAATAAGATGTGCAATGATAGGCGCAAAGGATCCAAAAATGTCTCCTGTTTTGCGAAGGCCAGCCTAGTGTTTCCAGTTGGCATAAGTTGCACAATATCTCAAGCGTCGGAAAAGTATGTGACGCATCTCACCTCTAGTTTCCCTTGTATATCTCACTAGTGTCCTTGAATATTTGACTGCGGGGTAATCTTCTGCAACTAATGAATGTACTTCATTTTGATTTTCCATTGAATGTTTAGTTCTTACCAATATAGTATAATTTTGGCATGAGTTGATTTTAATATGGGAATCCTGTTTACGTAGGTTTTGTAGCTCGCTGGTGACAAGGCCTTAGAAAGAAGAGTGGCATCGAAGGGTAATGAGCGGGACAAACTCTTGGGTGATGGCACATTTACCAACTCATCTGGCAAAAAAGCAAGTTGCTCTAGCTCGGAAGAAGTGTACACGATTACGTACACGAATTCCCTTTAATAAGGTGTTCCATTAGCACTTCTCTAGCAATAGAAAATGTCCTTAGGTCTTAAACATATTTAGTTTCGAATGAACTCAATGAAGTACATATCTAATTACTAACTCAGCATCTAAAACATATGAACGCTATAATAAAGCAACACCCTCTCTGCAAATAACATTTGCATTGGATTGATAAGTTCGAAGCTCTATCTCCACAGAGGAAAGTGTTAACAGTGAGATCTGGATAACATCGGATTCCTAATTACAAGCTCCTAAATCACTAAGTTACATTCGCGAACATGGCCAATCAAGCATTATTTACTCATAACTAAATGACCAAGCAAACTCCGACACTTGAGTTAACTGTGTTTCTGCAATCAAAGAGATGCTCTGACATAAAAAACAAAGCATGTATCAAATTTTGCTTACTTCAGTTGCTTTATGAATGAATCCAGTTGACAATTTGTTTCGAGACTCACCTTCAGCATACCGCCCTGAAATAGAACATAATGAATCACGTATGACATAATGTAGCAGGTGGCCAATTGCAGAATAGGTGGAAAAGAACCTCTGAAAAGATTCAAACGAGCATTAACTGGACCACCATCAACTGAGAGGTACTTCCCAGAAAGAATCCCCATTGCCAGAGGGCTATAGGCCAATAAGCTTACTCTAATGAAAGTGAATGACACGGAAACAAAGTGAGACATCTCATTCCTATGGAGATTAATGTATATAGAGGAAAATCTATAATGTATACCTCTCATGATGACAGCACTCAGCCATTCCCTGGTCAAAGTTTCGGTATAGGAGGTTATAAGAATTCTGAAAACGAAGAAATATAATGTTAACCTCCGAATTATTGAAAGGTAGTAAAGGGTAGGAGTCTAAATTCAAAGAGATTAGCCTCACGATTTCAAACATGGTGGGATATAAAGCACCTGCACAGATACTATTCTAGAACCTATGGAGACTCTTTCAGCAACATGTAGGAACTTCATGAGACCAAATGGTGATTCATTACTAAGTCCAATGTATCTGATCTGAGTCAGTAGTTTAGTGAGTCAGAATACAGGATGGTAAGTTAACATCCAGAAACTCATCCTACACCATCACTAACCTTACCATCATCAATGGCTTTGTCTAGAGCAGAGAGTTGTTCTTCAAAACTCACAGATGAATAATACCGGGCTGGGTCATACTCAGTTTCTCCAAACATGGGCACATAGCTGCAAAAATATCCTTTGTAAGTTGTAATGTGATAGGCTCGAGACATTTATGTTATCTTTTGGGAATCGATAGCTTATTAAACGCTCTCAAGATGTTTCATTTCGAGACAATTAAATAAACTAATGTATTTATCTGTTATTCTCTACAAGAGCCACTGTACAAACCGGTCAGGCCAATGAACTTGGTACAAGTCGATGAAATCCATTTGCAGGCACAACAAACTGCAAATGAAAATTTCCGGTTAGAGTAACATCTATGAAAGATAAAGGCTGTACCTCAAACTTAGAGCACAGTGATGAAACAAACGAAATGCATAATTATATATCCATCGAAGTCAGCGAGATAAAAAAGTTGAGGAACACATGTTTGCAGTTAGAACTACAAAGAGTGGTAGTATTATTCAACTAACCTGTTCTCAAGAGCCTCAGTAATATTCCTTGAGTCGAGACTTTCTGGTCCGTTTCGAATCCAAGTCATTTGTCCCGAAGGTCCACTACCTATTTCCAAGAAGTTCGATATCATACCCAAAGAAGCTAAAAATGAATTGATAAGATCATGCAATCAAATCTCAGATCGAACATGTATTGTCCATAGTAATCAATAGCAGTCACTAATCACTATGGCTACTATAGCTAATTAGGTAACGGTCCTCAATCGCTGGTTCGCTACAGGGGAACTCAAATAGTGTAGTGTCATTAGCTTTTGCACTGTTATACTTGAAACTCTACTCTAATTTCACTTTATTAGTGTTTCACCGTTTAATATAATCAAAAGCAGCTAAGCAAGCCTTCTATTGCTCCATCCATAGCATTAGGTCTAATCTAAGCACTCATTCCGTTGAATTAAAACCTAACAATAAAGTGAATACAGCAAAAATGTACAAATTATGATTGATTTAAAATTGATGATACCTTTGTGGAAATAACAGCACGATCTCGTGGGATTTTTCGCGAACGAATCCGACGGCCGAGGTACTCCTCGCTCCTTCCCTGAGTTTCTGCTCTCTGTGGCACGGGATACCTACACCAAACACATTACGAGTAAATGTTAGAATTCGTTTTTTTCATTTTCCGATAGTGAAGAGAAACAGTAGAGTGAAAAGGAGATGAGATTGTTGGTACATTTCAGCGGAATCGAAGAAATTGATTCCGGAATGGAAGGCTTTGTCGAGGAGTTGGAAGGATTGAGGCAACGTGTTCTGCTCGCCGAATGTCATTGTTCCTGGTGAAGAGAATCGAGGCTGTGGTGAGAATGATAATGGAAAAGGAAACGAAAAGTGAGAGAAGATGCAAAATGGTGAATTGAGAACCTAAGCAGAGTCTGGAGACAGACAAGTCAGGTGCTAGGTTGAAAAGTGGCACAGCCATGGCTGAAATTAATCGAATTGCTGCAACATGATGGGTTTAAATAAAAATGACACGAAAAAGAACGAATGGTACTGATAAAGTCGCGTTGTTAAAATTTAAAAGCGATAGAAACCTAAAAAAATGGAGATGCGGGGGATCAGACACCGTGCCTCTCGCATGCAAAGCGAGCGCTCTACCATTTGAACTACATCCCCTTTATTGTAGTTGCAGTTGCTTTTATAAATCAACACAATCAAAATTGGTGGTTGAACTTGACACTTTTTCTGCTTCTTTCTTCTTTGCTCCTCTCAAAACCTCCCTAAATCACACACACAAATTTCTAGAGAGAGAGAGAGAGATTGTCTCAGTCTGTTTGTTGTTTCCGTACAACAATGGATTTCCAAGCAGTAGTATTAGCAGGCGGCTTCTCCAAAACTCTCCTCCCTCTCGTTTCCAAGGTATTCTGAAATTTGAAGTTTCCTACCAATTTAATTGTATACGTATATGTAATCAGGTAATTCATTGTGATGAAAATAACTAATTTAACTACTACTACTACTGCTGCTACTACTTCAGGATGTACCGAAAGCGCTTCTACCAGTAGCGAACAGACCTCTTCTTTCCTACATTCTAGAACTCCTCGAGCAAAACGATCTCAAAAACGCCATTGTTGTATGTCTCTCCTTCCTTTTCATTTATTTCTGTTTATTTTCTAATTTAAATTTCTTTGAAGAAATTGAAGTCGGTGTTGCATCTGTTGCAGGTTGTTGAAGGTGAGAGCGCGGCTCTCCTCATCAGTGCTTGGATTTCGAGCGCATTCGACGATCGCTTACAAGTTGAGGTGTGTAAGTAGAGTCACTCGCATTTTATAGACTTGGATTGTAGAAATTATCGCGGCTGAGTTTCATTTGGTGTGTGTATAGATGGATGTTTTTACCGTGAATGACTGTTTTCGTGAGTTAATAATTGTTACTACTTTAATTAGTACTAGTCAAATTTTATGGAGCTGAATTGTAGTAGTTACCGGAACTGAGTTTTATTATGTGTATAGATAGATTGCTGACTTTACTGGCAAAAGACTGATTGTTTCAGCTAAATTATATACTACTGTTTATGTTTGTTGCGTTTGTTGTTACTGTTAGCTAGCTGCTATGGGGTGGTGACAATGGGCAGGGATGATGATATGGTTATATATTCTTATTTAGTCTGCAGATTAAGAAACTATTTATAAACTGTTAGTGATTTGAGTTTAGCTAGATTTTAAAACACGAGATCAGTTGAGCTAGATTTTCGTATTCTTTTTCAACCGTCATGGTGATTGGGCTGCTTTTATGTTTTGGGTTTGTTTGAAGCGCTTTTATGAAACTAGGCACTTGAGAATTACTTCCTACAAATTTTAGTCAAGGTTATTCTCTGGATTGTGGTTGGGGAAATTTTGACCCTACCACGTTCTAAGTGGCTTTGCGGTTTTTGATAAAGGAAGACTCTTCACTTATGAACTCTACAATCAGCTGTTAACTTACTGCATTGGATTATGTGAAAACTGCTACATGTGACAAAATATACTGGTGGAAGAACTTTTTGCCCTTTTCATCTCAAGATCCTTACAACTGGTTGTACGAGTTGTATCAGAGGAGTAGGTCTTTATATTACGACGGAAGATCACATTTCTCCCCTATATTAGCCTTTTACAGACCATTTATCAGGTCCCCTTCCCCAACTAGAGAGTTATTTTCTTATAAACCCGAGAGCCAAGCCATATACATATTAGACTAATGACTAATCCACATAGCTTACGTCCTCGTTGTAGAACCTTCAACCTTGGGGTTGCTCTGCATAACTTTCATCCTTCATATCCTGTTCAACAACTTGGTGTTGATATCTATTTTCCATAAAAGAAATCATATATATAGATATACCAGGAATCAAATTTTAATTGAAGAAAATTTGGTGTTGCACCGATAGGGTATGGAAAAAATATCCATCATCTGTTGACTCTTTGTAGTGAGAATCAACGACTTCCGAAGGATTAATTGTTGATTCGGAAAGATGAGAAGGCGATTGGGAGAGTGGTAGCATCTTGTAGCCGCTCTCTGTAATGATATTACTTCCACTGTAGAAGTTCTGCAGCATAGGTTAATCAAGTACCCACCCTAACTTTCCACTACAACACGTGAGAATGAATTTGATTCATGATTATGCAAAAATCATGGATAAAGTATCGGAGTTATAAAAACTATACACTTGATAGTCAAAGATGATAAAATCAACCTTCTGCCTCAGGCTGCATCACAGGAGAATGCATAATGTTTCTAAAGATGTAAAGGTTATGAATAAAGTGTCTGAAAAAGTTTTTTCAGGTTACCAATTATCTTTATGATATTGATGATCCATTAGGCTGCAAGTTAAGATTAACTGAGAGAAGCTGAATTGTGACCTACCTTCTCCCTCCCTTGCTTCCAAGTTCGAAGACACTGCAAGATTTTCTCAAGCTGTTCCAGAAGCAAAAGATCATCTTCTGTTGCCTTTTATCTATTACTAAATTGTCCTGCTTTCATCCAAATGATAGTGTGGTGTTTGCTTGATTTTAGAAATTGAGTCAGTGTGTTTAGGTTTACTAGAGAGATAAATACTCGGTGCTTCATCATGATTTTGAGTTTAAAGTGAGAGGGTTAGGGCTATTTTTCTGTTTGCTGATGCGTATCTGTCTAAGTTCCGGAAGAAAATATATGGAATACTTTAGTATAGCCCAATGTGTCGATAATAGGTAGCACATAATTGTATCTTGAATACGGTACTCTTTTCTCTGTTGCTGAAGTGAAGTACAACTGCTGCAGGTAATTTCAGTTCCAGAGGACGTTGGGACAGCTGGTGCTCTTAGAGCTATTGGTCATCGACTAACTGCAAAGGACATCTTGGTTTGTTTTATTCCTTCACATGGCGGCCCTCTTTTTTCTTGCAATGCTCGGCATCCGTAAACTCTTTGTTTTGCAGGTTGTGAGTGGTGATCTGGTAAGTGAAATTCCACCAGGGGCTGTTGCAGCTGCTCATAGACGACATGAAGCTGTAGTTACTGCAATGCTCTGCTCTGTTCCTGTCAGTGGATCATCAGATTCTGGCTCAGCTGGCGCTAAAGATAAAGCCAAGAAAACAAGTCGCTATAACATTGTAGGCCTGGATCCAACCAAACAGTTTTTGTTGCATATAGCTTCTGGTAAGATTTTAAGATGTGTATGTTCAATAGAATGTGTACTGCTCTTGGTCATCACTGAATATCTGTTTTGCAATAGGATCTGAAACTGAAAAGGATGTTCGAGTTCAGAAGAGCATTATACGAGCTGTTGGTCAGGTAAAACATTTTACATCTGTCGTTCGCATGCACTGAGTGCTGAGAGAATTGCTGAGACTCGGCTACTATCTATATTGCGTGGACGCCGAGTGTAGGGTGCGTAATAATTATATGTGAGATTGACATCTAATAATGTAATACATAAGTTGACTTTCGAAGTCTGAGAGGTTAAGATATGTGAAACATTAGATATGTTGTACATTTTCTCTTCTTCTGGCCTGGCCACACATCAAAACAAATGTCGTTTTTTCTATTTCTTTAATATTAATATCTTTTCTACACGATAAGGGTCTAATACAGCTTCACTCGCGCAGAGTAACCACCAATCAGAACCCGCAAAGTTTATTACCTTCTATTTCCCGCTCCTATGTTTTCTTCACCTAGCTCTCTTCTCTTTGCTAATGCAGATGGACATTCGTGCGGATCTTATGGATGCTCATATGTATGCCTTCAAGAGGTCAGTGTTTGCTTCATTGTGATAGGGATTTGTTACATCTTCCGTTGCATCAATCTTCTTGTAGTGGTATGCATGTCGTCGTTTGATGTTAGACATTTTGCTGATATTGCAGAACTGTCTTGCAAGATGTTCTGAATCAGAAAGAAAATTTTCAAAGTTTGAGGCGTGATGTATTGCCTTATCTTGTTAGGAGCCAGCTGGTTAGTTTTGTGTCATGAACTTTTTGTTATAGTGAACATTAGTTTACTTGGACATCGTTTACTGCCAACTCTCTGAACTCCATCTCTTGATAACACACCAGAGATCCGAATTATTGTTGAGTGGAGCTCAGTCCGATGAAAATGGAAACGCTAAGGATGCTACCCACAGCAGTAAAGTTATGCTGTCTCAACTTCTGGCTAATGCATCCACACCAAGTTTTCATGAAACCTATGAACTGGGTTCTGCACCTAATTTAAGGAAAACTCACAAGTGTTGTGTTTATATTGCTAATAAGAGTAAGTATTGTGCGCGATTAAATTCCATTCAGGCCTACAGTGACATAAATCGAGATGTAAGTTCTATTCTTGAATTTCTTGCTCTGTGTGTTGCATTTCTGTTCACCCTTGAATGGAACTGGACATTGTATCTATATTCCATGTTCTTGCTTCAGGTAGTAGGAGATGCAAGTCACCTTTCACGCTACACCTTCTCTGCCCAAAACAACATAATTCACCCATCAGCTGTACTTGGATCTAAGACCACGGTGAGTTATATACCCACATAAACCTTGTATCTTGATTGGCAGATAATAATTACATATGTTAGATGGATGTTTTGCTGGGGCATAAATTAATGATGACCCTAGATAAATGTTGTAGGATAGGTTGTTGCATGATGCTTTCTTTGTTTACTTTGCTTGTTTCATGTTTCCTGGACTGTACAACTGATTTCAATGTGTAGGTGGGGCCACAATGTATGCTGGGAGAAGGTTCACAAATGGGTGATAAATGCAGTGTGAAGAAGGCCGTCATTGGCCGTCACTGTCGGATAGGTTCCAATGTGAAGGTATGCGACTAAAAGTTTCATTTGTGTCTGGACATGCATATAAAGAATAGAAGTCAAAAGCCAAACAGTATTATTGAGGAAAGAAGTACTTTCTGGTGCACAATGTTCATTTCCTACTTATATTTGAAATCGTTTCCTCGATATCACTATATAAGTTGTCCTGGGTTCATTTGGTTGACAAGATGAAGCCTGATGAATCACTAGGATTTATATTGTACTCGGTTGGACTTGCTTATCGAAGGCTAACCTATGACAAGGACCATTACAACTTTGGGATGTAATCTAGTGTAACTTTGGGATGTAATCTAGTGTCTTATGCTTAGTACAACTTTGTGATCTTTTCTAGGGAAAATAACTGATAGTAGCAGTGAAGTTTGACCCCTGCTGATTCCTCTTGAAGTTTACTCATGGAAGTTTGCGAGTACCTCCCGAGTACTACATATTTACTATGACGGGATACAAGTAATTTTCAAACTTAAAGAGAGAACTCAGTAATTATCAGTAAATCACCCTAATATCTAATTTAATCCCGTCTTTGCTACTGGTGTCAAGGTTAATCTTCATTAGCTCTGAATGATGCTACTTAATTATATAATGTTGTATTGTGCAGATTGTCAATTCTGTGGTTATGAACCATGTGTCCATCGGAGATGGTTGTTCGGTACAAGGTTCTATCATTTGCAGTAACGTACAACTCCAAGAGCGTGCTGTGTTAAAGGACTGTCAGGTACAATCTATCATCTAGCAGCACATCTTTGTTGGTTGGCTCCTCGTGTATCCATAAGCCTAAGCTCCCATGAGATCTCGACTATATATTTGACTGGTACTCTCACGGAGACCTGCAAGTCCAAACTCAAAATCTCAAGGACTAGCTAGTCCAGGATCGTCTGAATAATCTTTTATCAATTTTTCTCAATACTGATGGCCTTGTGATTCAGGTTGGAGCTGGTTTTGTAGTCACTGCTGGAAGTGATTACAAGGGGGAGTCTTTGGCTAAGAAATAGAAGGGCCAGTAGGGACTATCTGCGCGTACATGTTTCTTGTCAGAGAGTAGCCAAGAGTGTGGCTCGACGCCAGTTTTGTTTACTATTTTTGGTTAGAGATTCGAGCTGTGCTGTCTTGTACAATGAAATACTACGTCGATAGGTTTTTTTACTGTTAAAAATTACTGTATATTCAAAATGAAGCTTTAGAGTTCTCCCCATTCTATTATTTCACTTGAGAGTATTTTAAGTGTTCTAATTCTCTTTTCGTTTGGAGCGTGATTTAACTCTTGAGAGGCATGGGCCTGGGGTAAACTCATTTTAATCAGATTTAAATAGACTTGTTGAGAATTTATACGGGCATCATTTGTATATGATATAAGACCAGTGAAGGCAGGACTCATTTCAACGACTTTTTTTTTTCATGAAAACGCTTCGAAATTTTTGCTCGAAGCTCAAGTGTTCTGAATCATACGTCAGGGATATATGTTCCACATTAAAAGGTACGTCATTTGTTGCTGGGACATATGCTTCACACAAGTTTGTTATATTATATTAAATTAATGAAATGTAACCAAAAGATATAAAATAAGCATAGAAATCCAACAATTTTCCATCTTTCAAAGTCAAAATATCGTATTTATACTATAATCTTTGACTCGATCAGTAACCGACCATAACGAGGCAAATAATGTAGATATTCTATAAAAATGGGTTGTTGTTTTTTTA
>JAYMSG010000325.1:0-10711 GCA_036897925.1 Aragoa abietina | reverse complement strand
GAGCGTCACCAGGCGACGCTTGGGGCGACAACGTCACCTAGTGACATGTCACGCCATCACCGAACAAGCCCGTCACTGGGTGACGGACTTGTCGTGTTCCTGGTGACGCCCGTTTGAACGTCACCGTTGCGGTCAGTCTTAAGTCTCCGAGCCTCTCTATTCTGGTGTAGTGTTTGTCAATGGTTTCTAACTCGAAATTGCTTTTCCGTTTCGTTGAATATCTCCAGTTTCCTGACTCTTTTTGAAGATGATGATGCTTTGGGATTCGATTGTTGGAGACTGACTGACAGTAGAAGAGAACAAAAAAGACTGTACAAGAAAGAAAGTTAGGTAATAATAATATGGATAGATAGATAGATACATACATCCATCTTCCTCTCTTTGTTTGTTTCTTCTCTTTTGTGGGCCTTTGCAGTAAAAACAGCTGCTATCAAGAACAGGGAGTTTTTGGCAATTGTGAACACTGTAGGGATGGTAGCAATTTTATTCCATTTTGGAATTCCCTCAATTTACTTCACTACTACTGTCTTTCTTGAATTCACCGTAGTCTCCAATCAAAACCAGCAGCTGTCAATCCTTTTCCTTTACCGTATTCCAGTCTCATTTATTGCGATTTTATTCTTTTTTAGATGTTGGGTTTTTATGGTTTTCAGATATTTCTCATGCTCCTCTAACTACACTTACTTATTGCCTGCCCCCTTCTTCTTCTTCTTCTTCTTCTTCTTCTCTCCAGTAAAGAAAGCTTGCTTTTTAGTTTTGCAGCTGTTTCTGATAAGATAATTCAGATCCCATAAGTTTGGAATATTGGGAAAAGGGTTTCATGTTTTCAGGATTTCTTTTGAGTTTGGAGTGTTGAGTTTGTTTGAAAAGAGACTGAAATGGTGGCTGGTGGTGTTTCAAAGGGTAGCTCCTTATGGGCTAGAGAAGAGGATATACAGTTTGAGAGGGCGATAGTTACTTATCCTGAAGATTCTTCTGATAGATGGGAAAAGATTGCTGCTCAAGTGCCCGGAAAGTCGATTGAAGACATTAAACATCATTATGAACTTTTAGTGGACGATGTGAACCGGATAGAAGCCGGTTATATACAGGTGCCTTGTTATAATTCTTGTTCCGATGGGCCCACGAGCCAAGCCGGTGACGAAGGGAGTGGGAAGGGAGGGAGTTTCGGGCAAGTGAATGGAGATTCCAATCATGGAGGTGGCAAGGCTTCGAAATCAGAGCAAGAGCGGCGCAAGGGGATTACTTGGACGGAGGACGAGCACAGGTAACAGTTTCTATAGCCGATTGCGACTATATTCTGATATAATGCCTTGTAACTGATATGAATTCCACTTGGTTAAGAAGTAGAAACATTTGGTGTTGAAATTATGCCAAAATATGATCATATAGTTATAGCCTTTTAAATTGAAGAATACATATACTTCTCTTGGTTTTCGTTCCAGTTATCTTAAAAAAAGAAGCGTTAAAGCTAAGGAGCTTTAAATAGTTTGAGATGTTCAGCCGGTTCCATCTTATATGAAGTGTTAATAAGCATGAGTGGAACTCTGACTTTAGACTAATCTATGTGTTGTGTGGTTGAAATATAAATTATATTAATTAATGTTTAATGCATATCATATGAAACTTACTTGATGCAGTACATCTGCAATATTCAAACTAGATATGTAATCTTTCTGCATAGGGTCAAATTACTATGATTATATCTGTAGCATAATGAATTCGAAGTTAGAGGTGTCAAGTATCTAAGCGCATGTCTACAACGTGTCACATTCTATTCTCAGTAGAGAGGCATAGTCACAGCTGTCCCTTCTTTCTGAAGTACGTTGTGTCAGTTGTTAGGTTTCTCTGAAACTATACTTGGTCTTGGTTAAAGTTTTCATGATCTTTATACGGCTCCACTCAAATGGTACTTGTGGTAGTAGTAGCTTCGAGTTGGATCAGATCTCTAGATGCTAACTGGATGCCTGTTTCTCATTGATTGTTCTGAAATTCGGGAATTAGAAGTGCTAAGACCATCCCTCTAGAAAATGCTATTATTCCCCATTTTAGTTACCCTACTAGAAAACCATCCCATGGGAATTTTCGAAGCAAGGTTCTCTAGCAATGTTTTGTGTGACAATCGACTTTCTGACATTAGATATGGCCTAATTAATGCATTAATTGTCTAGCGAATACATGTTCTAAAGAAAAATGCTTGCAAAAGAAAAGTTTTGGTGAATCGAAGTTGTAGCATCTCCATTGTTGTCCACCAGTGATCTTTTCTTGCGCTTTTTCCTTGTTGATGAGTTTGATTAGGAACTCGGCAATCTTCTGTATGAATAAATGTCGGATAATCAAGATATCGTACTAGAAAACACTCTTACATACCACAAGAGTTGTAAGAGTACAAGCCTAAACCTAATAAAAATAAGTTTGACTCTTTGTGGATGGCACATAATTGCCCAATAAGGACTACTTTTATGTGATAGAAGCTAATTTAAAGAATCCCTACAATCTACACATACAATCTTACAATACATTACCAATAATACATTAGCTTGAAGTATTGCAGGAGTAATAAAGTTTGATCCTGATTCCTAATTGATG
Source organism: Aragoa abietina (assembly GCA_036897925.1). Lineage (NCBI taxonomy): Eukaryota > Viridiplantae > Streptophyta > Magnoliopsida > Lamiales > Plantaginaceae > Aragoa > Aragoa abietina. The sequence continues at coordinate 8,122 of JAYMSG010000325.1, read as the reverse complement.
TCGCCTCAATTTGGCAATAAACTATGTTCCAAGAAAGATGGGATTCCAGCTACATAACTACGACAACTTAATGAGGAGATTCATTAAGTACCATTGAATTAATTAACATAAATTTCTTGAATCATTCAACCAAGAAGTTCCAATTATGTTCCTTAAACTCCAACCAAAATCTATTCAAAGAAAGAGCAACCAACCCGTCTAATCAATAGTATTCCAAAAAAATAGAACTATTTAAGAAAGTTCAGCAAATGGTAGCCATCTGGACATGCAAAACTGAACCTTTCATGCTATTTTTTGGCGAAATAAATCTCAAGAACTAGATTTGCAAAATAAGGAAACGAATCGATTGAGCTTCTGGTAGCCACAACAGTGCCAATTTTGCCCTGAACTTGGTTTCCTTGCACCTCTCTCTCTCGTATAGAAAATAAAATTAAGGCAAGCTTAGTAACCTAGATAGGGAAGAATTGCAGAATCCCTACAATCTTCTCATGCCGTGAACTTGGTTTCCTTGCACCTCTGTTTCTCTCTCGTATTGAAAAGAAAATTAAGCCAAACTTAGCAACCTAGTTAGCGAAGAATTGCAGAATCCCTACAATTTCTCATACTAAAAGCTACTGTAAAATACTTTTTACTAATAATAAGGTTCATGACAGATTTGTAGCTATAAAGTTTGAAGGTTGATCTTGATTTACATTAATTTTATCCTGATTGGAAAAATGCATGGTTGGAGATCCTTTGTAGTACCTCAGTGGGTTATACCACAATCCGTAATTTATAAACAGGGTTAGTCTCGGTGGTTTATAGCACGACCCACACTGGCACTTTTTAATGAGGCTAGGACCTTGGTGGGTTATACCCCGTATCTTAGTTTGGGTATTGCGTACTTTGACCTTTGGGTTCATGGAGTTTGCTTTTGGTTCTATTGTCTCGTACTTTGACTTTCGGGTTTGCGGGGCTGATATGTCGGACCCTTGGTTCGCGTATTCCGCAATTTGACCTTTGGGTTTGTAGATTTCTAATCTTTTGCCCTTGGCTTTTGTGTCTTACATCTTGGTCCTTGGGTTTATTAAGTTTGAGACTTCAAACCTCACACTTAGATTAATTTGCAATTTGGCCCTTGGGTTCGTAAATTCGTACCTTAATTCCTTGGGCTTAAGTTATAAGTATTTTAACCTCTTGAATAGTTTGGGTTAGGTTTGGGAGCCATAATACTACTCTAGTCCACTTAAAATTGAACTGGGCCCTTTCGCCCAATTGTGGTAAAATCGGCCCAAGTATACTTTATAACTTTTCCAGTGTCATTTGGATATCTCTTAATTTTATTAAGTCCACGAAAGTTTTCCAATTTCTGTTATATTTTGGAGTATAAGTTCTTAACACAATTTGATTCCACAGTTCCTGGTAAAAATTACCATTGTGCCCCAGTCCCCGATTTTCCTTCCTGTGTAGTCTAAATCCACCTAAATTTGAAACATGCTCTGAAAATCTCATGCGGAGATACATTCACCGGTAAAAGTCTTGGGAGAATAGTTTCTGGAAATTCCAAGGGAAATGTTTGTTTTAACCCTAAACGCTCTCTTGGTCAGTTTTGGTAATAAATTTCCTTGAAATTTGAAATTATCCCAAAAATTCTAAATTTTTTTTACAGTGAGCTTATTGTATCATTTAGCAATGTCCTGTAATAGAAATCTTGTTTGTCCCTGTTTTTCTCCTGCTTTAATACCAACATTGATCAAGAAAGTGTTTATGGTTAAAACGGTTATTTCTTTACTGTTCTTTTCGGGACTTATTTCACAGTAAGTGTAGCCATGTGAGATTTTCAAGACTTACTCTTTTCCAAACTTAGGTGGATTTTGAACTAAACTAGGTAAAATGTAATCTTACTAGGAATTGCATGATATTTTAAAAACTCATCCTAAATATAATAAGTGTACCTGAAAACTTTCATGGACATAATAATGTTAAAAGACATCTAAATGTCCTTAAGGAAAAATTGAAGGAAGTACACTTGAACCAATTTAACACAACTGCCCAATTAGTTGGGTTAGGGTGGGATGTTGACTCCCAAACCTAGCCAAAACCATTTAAGGGGCTAAATGCTTGACGACCTAAGCCTAAGAGGCTAAAGTACGAACTTCACAAACCCGAGGGCCAAATCGCAAATTAATCTAAGTGTGAGGTTCAAAGTTTAAGATTTTATAAACATTAGGACCAAGAAGTTAAACACCAAAACATGAGGCAAAAGGGTCAAATTTACAAACCCGACGGTCAAAGTATGGAATATACTCGAACCAAGGGTGTGAGATATAAACCTTGCAAACCAGGTCAAAGCTAAACTCCATGATCCCGAAGGTCAAATTACAAAATACCCAAACTAAGGGCCGAGGTATAAACCTGGCAAACCCGAAGGTCAATGTATAAGGTACTACAACCAAAGGTAAGCTCCTTGATCCCAAAGGTCAACGTACTATGCGTGTTCATTGTGTCCAGCAGTTTACTGATATGGAGTACTGTAATTGTTTCCCTGATTGTTGGCCTTCATCAAAGAAAAGCTCAAAGAATGCTATTTCGTGCACCATTACAATCATGTCAGTGGGTTCTATTGGTTTGGTAGTACTTCTGTTACTAAATACTATACTTATAGAAGGCTAAAGAGATTGGGTCTCCATGAGCTCTTGCAATTCCTTCAGCTTCAGCAAACTCCTCTGGCGTGAACAGCCTTTTAAATTCAAATCAAGGTTCTCTATCCAGTGTCCACAATTTTGTGTGATGTAACATCCTTTTTTTGCATTTTACTAAGGCATATAAATAAAGCTCGTTGATGAACAATGTCAGGCTCTTTCTTTTCATATGTGTATCTCTGCGCATGTCAAAGATTCCCATGTTTGATGTTATATTTATACAGTAGGTTGTTGAAATGTCAACTTTTATTATATGTACTGCAGTGGTTTTTCAATATGTGATGGACAAAATTTACAGGTACAACATTTTGCATGTAATTAAGTTTTTTTTTTAAACACTAGTACTGCGTCAGCTTCTGGTGCATGTAATTAAGAGTTGTTTTAGAGATTAACTAGCAAACAGAACAGAAATTTCAAGGATATCACTGTTTATGTTCTTTGATATAGGTGTTCCTGTCATGTCCCATATTCTGTATTTATCAACACTGTTTGGGTAGGTAGCAGGAATTCCACGCACAAGAATCCACCTGCTAAGCTTTTGAGTCCTTCTGTTGTCTGCTTTCTCCTGTGTATAACTTTCAGGTCACCATATTTTTCTGAGCTTATAAAGAAAGAGCAAAGGGTTCAGAACTTTTAGCAACCAAATTTTGTTTTGGGCTATGTTATTGCAAGTTAACCGGGGTGCTATGCCTAGTAAAAGCCAATGGCACTTTTTTTTTTCTTTTTCTTTTTCTTTTTTTTTAGATTTATTGTCTTGCTGAAATTCCTAACGTGTGGCTTTATAATTTTATATCTGGGTCACCTACTTTCAAACCATTAGACTGAGAGGCTATGCTCTGTCGAATTTTGAAGAAGTATGCTGTATATGCTCGAATATTCTCATCCTTGATGCAACAAGAATAGCAATATATGCCAACACGAACCATACATTACAGTCTAGTAGTTAGGTGTTCATTTTGAGTCCTATGTTTACTATTTATATCCCTTTGGTGTCCAAAAGCGAAAATTATGTAGCAATAAGAGTCGGTGACTTCTAGTTACATAAAGGTGCTTGCTAGGTAAGGTCTGATGGAGTAGGATGTGCTTATTATATAAGTAGACTATATTTCAAGGAGTAATATGAATTAGTTATAAAGTAACAAAGTAAAGATTTAGGTCCACGAACCACTTTTATATTGGGAGGTTCTCAATTTTCTTTCTTGGTTTCAAACCTAGCTTTGAGAGTCTGTAACTCATGAATAAACAATGAATAGATTCCCTATGAACTACATGCAAGGGCGCATCTAAGGGGATGGGGGTCGTTTCGGGCTTCCCATCCCTCCCTTCTCCGAGTAGATTTTTCCAATGTGTTTTTTTGTCCTTGTATTGTCGTTGTTTTTATTTTACTTTTTAATTTTACCCTTTTAGTTGGTTTCTTCTAAATAACGTTCCCCCATCCTCCACCCCTTCCCTTTCCCTCCCCAACCCATGTAATATTCCTTGCTCCACCTTCAAATATGTATTTTCCGCCTTACAAATCTTTTTGACATTATTGATGCACCTGGCATGTAAATCATGGTCGGCTTGAAGTTGTTATCCATTACAATGATATATAAGTTGTAGAAAGACATAGGCATATGTATACGCATGTAGGCGATAAATTATGTCCCACTTCAAGTATCTGTTTATTGTTTTTCTTTTTTAAAATCAGAGATGTTTAGCACAAGATGCACTCTGGTAGCCGTGGCTCGTAATAATAATAAGTGGTGATATGTTGTAAAGAGTTATGTTCAATAAAATTGGTTCAGTGTTCAATGTTACTTAACGTTTTCATGTAACTTCCTGCTTTGAGACAATGTGTTTACATATAAACCCTTAAACATTCTCGTGCGTATCCAATGTGGGATGAGGTATTACAATCGACCTCAAATGCGCAATATCCTATTCGTGCCCTCTTACCGGACTAATCATCTGTGCAACTTAAGTCCTGCAATTTCGGTCAGTTCTGCCATAATACCATTTTTCATGATGTGGATCCAAACATTAGTTCGCCGCAGCGAGTAACGGGTAAAAAAAGATACCCTGGCCTCCGGAGATTTTAATGTCTCCGAAGGCGGGGGTGTATTTGTCTCATGAGCCACATATCTTATTGATATGATATTCACCGCTTTGGCCGCAGCCCTCACGGTTTTGTATTTGGAATCACTCAAAAGGGCTTCATAGCATGGTGATAAATGTATGTCATTGTCACATGAATTGATCCGACCTAAAATATATGTTTGTAGTTCTAAATAACAAACATATACGGTTTAGAAATGTATATTCTGCAGAAAATGATAGGCATGGTGAAGAAAAAATACTGCTTACTGATATGGTTACTTATAAAAACCTGTCTTCCCTGAGTTTCAGTGATCTTGTATATATTAGACCATGTGATATAGCACTTTACTGGATGCGAATGTCATGCATTTTGTATATGCTCTTGCCTCGATAATTGTCTGTGTTTAACTGATCCATGCATTTTTCTGTTGGTTCATTAATCAGGTTGTTTCTTCTTGGTCTGGAGAAGTATGGAAAAGGTGATTGGAGAAGCATTTCCAGAAATTTTGTCGTGACGAGGACACCTACTCAAGTGGCCAGCCATGCCCAGAAATATTTTATCCGCTTGAATTCCATGAATAAAGATAGAAGACGGTCCAGCATTCACGATATCACTAATGTCAACAATGGCGATATCTCTGTGCCCCAAGGTCCAATCACGGGTCAAGGAAATGGTTCAACCGTGGCAGCTTCATCAGGCAAATCAAACAAGCCTCCACAAGTGTACGAGGCACCAACCATCGGACAACCAATCGCAGGGCCTTATGCATCTGCAGTCGGAACGCCAGTAAATATGCAGGGCCCACCTCACTTGGCCTATGGTGTAGGCGCACCAATTCCCGGAATGGTTCCTGGTGCCCCGATGAACATGGGTCCTGTAACTTATCCAGTTCCGCTCACATCTGCTCATAGGTGATCCTGAATTCAATACTATTCTGCTAAATCTAGTCGTATGAAATTGTGCTCTCGTTGTCTTTATGAAATTGTTTCTGTTTTACCAGGAATAGTGGGGTTTAAGAAACCATGCTTTGTGTTTTCTCTATTTAATGGAAATAAACCATGGGTTTTTAGCATTGGGGATTTTGTATAAGATTATAGCCATTCCCTATAGAATTATGAGCTCAGTTCATTAGAGAAAGACGCAAGTTTTTGTATTTTGCTGAGATTTCGGTTGGATGGGGCCTGGTGGAGATGGTTTTGTTGCTGGGAAAGAAACCAGTGTTTATTCTCAGTGCGCAATGGTACTCGACTAGCTAAGAAAGTCACGGAATGAAGGAGGCAATGGTTTGTGCAATGGTGAGCAGAAGCAAGAGAACGGCAGCAATGGTGGAGACTGTTGCCCAAGACTGTTGAAGTAGTCATGTCTTAGTTTCGCCATCACCACATTCCACGTCTGAGCGAAATGTTGATTAACACGTTTGCATATCCCTGAGTGGTAGAAGTTAGAAGTAGTGATTACTCCTCACCCAGCTTGTTGAACATGGTAGCCACTTCAACGTCATCTCCGAGCAAGTTCAGTATGATCCCATTTCGCCGAAGAACGTTCACGTCCTCATCTGTGTTTATGAGTTGATCCATGAACACTGCATAATCTGTGAAGTACTTCGGGCTCATGTCCGACGAATGTTGCTCGTAGGCTATAAGATTCCGCAAGAAAGTGTCGGTGGAATCTTCAATCTACTCGAAAGACAAAGGAAATAGTTCTAAGGTTAGCCCTGAATCTCTTAAAAGGCAAATTCTTACAAAAGAGGGAAAGGTAGAAAAAAGGGAGAATCCAGTACTAGTGATTTATGTCTAAACGACGGTGTTTGTATGTCTAAACATCAGTTGATATAAATTGCTGATGTTTCAATATAAATCGCTAATCATTATAACAACTGTTGTCTAGATATAAATCACCGGTGTTTTATTTCGTGTTATTTCTTTCTCGGAAGACTAATTAACACACAAAAAAAAGAATGTTGGGGGTTTAAACCTTGAAAGAAGGGATTTCCATGAAACCATTGTTGAACTTTATATCAAACAAGCCCACACTGTCACTGATGCTATCTGAATCCAAAGAATCAATCCCAGCATATATACCTTTCCAATCTTGTTGAACTTGATTCCAGCTTCTTCCAGTTCCTTAACACAATGCATCTGGTCAGGAACCTCGTTTCCGCCTACACTATCCCCTTCCAAGCTTTTCAATCCAGACGAACAGGGTCGACACAGAATGTGAACCAGGTGAAGCAAATGCCTGATTTCCCCCTCCTCAATTATTTCCGCCGAGAAAAACGAAGACGAGCACAGTTTCGGGAACATGTCCGAGAAAACCAACATTGCAAGATTCGTAAACGGTTCCTCTCCATCACCTGCGTTCACCTCATTCAGATCATAGAGTTTGGACAGGACGAAATAAGGAACCTGGTTCTCGAGCAGCATAAGGTCCCGGCAGACCTGTACTTTCATCCAGTCCACCCTAAATACGGGATCATCATCGTGATGTCCGTGCTCAGAGTACCTCCTAACAAACTCGACGATGAAGCATCCGTCAAGAAGCAGCATTTCTAGAAGCAGATCAGTGTTGGACTTCTCTTGGGAGCTGGTTAAATGTGCATAACAGCTCAGAGCCTTAGCTTCCAGTGCGCGGAGAGCTGTTACATAGCGCATGACACTTCTTTCCCCTGATCGTGCGAGGAACAAACGCAAGTAGGAGAGTTTGTGTTGTTCCATGGATTGCAAGTCGGGATTTGTGCGGTGGTAAGGACCGATAGAGACGAGCATCGGAGTGTAGGCTTGAGGGTTGTTTCTTCTCAAGCCTTGGTGTACTCTGAATATTGATGGATGTTGCCCGTTACTCGAGTGTGGTAAACTTCGAAGCTTTTTGTCAATGCGTTCTGTAACTGATCTTCCATGGAATGTGGAGATTTGGTGGTTATTCATCTCCATGTTTAAACTTTGATAAGCTATAACCAAAGGGTTTAAAGTGACAACTTGGGGCACCTGTAATTAAAGTGTTGATATTATTTTTCAATCCACAACAGTGAACAATGTAAACAAATTTTCTAAAAACTAGATGGTTTTATCATGAACACAAGAAACTTTTCTACATGAATGCATTTTTAGTTTGCACCTTTCCCTGATTCTTTAATTCGTGCAGAGGCTGTTGATATTCGTTGGTGGGTGGAAGCAATTCGCAAAGGATTGGATAAACCGCAGTTGGGTCTGTTTGCTGTGTCTTGTTGGTGTCTATGGATAAATAGAAATAAAGTGATCCATGGGGAAAGAGGGTATAAGGCTTTGGCGTCGGTCAAATTTGCAAGGGAGTATTTATCAAAGTAACGAAGATCACAGGAGCGCGGCCTCACAATCGATTGTAA
>JAYMSG010000324.1:0-10717 GCA_036897925.1 Aragoa abietina | reverse complement strand
TCAGTCTTATAGCTGTCCTATAGAGTTTTCCCTTCAACCTTAATGGGAATTTCCTGTCGCATAGCACTCCAGTCGCCGATCTTCATTTAACCCATCCGTCTCGATGCAATGAATCACGTCACTCTCAACATCTCCATCATGTCATTTGATAGAACTTAGATATTTGAAACTATCATTTCCACTTGATATTTTGTACGAATCATTATTAACGACTGATGTCTTATCGCGAACGCTTAATGTTTTATAAAAACATTTGTATTTAAACCAACATACATTTCTAAAATTGCAAACTCACCTATGTAATTCATCTAATTCTCTATTAACATATCCTAAACTTTCCCCAATTTACAAAATTATCCCAAAATTAAAATTCGGATTTTTAGTAAGCCAAATTGTTTCCAAATCGTATCAAATGAAAAACTTAATATCGTCCAAATCACATAAGGAAATCAATTGCAAAGTCAATCGAAGAAAACTGCAAGGAATCGAATTAAATTGATTTTTTTTTTCTAAAATGGTCGGACATGGACGGACTCGAGCTGTAACAGCTCGAGTTTGATCTTCACGGCTGTTCTTTTTTTTTCTTTAAGTTTGAAACGTATCGGGTCGGACCCGTGAGATTCTAAGAAATGGAATTTGTGAACTTTTACAAGTTTTTACTGAGATGTTAAGATTTTGTTGTAATTAATCGCAACTAAATAACTTGACAGTAAAGAACTACTTTTCCCCTTTTTGACTTCTTTTGGAACATAACTCTCAACTTCAAATTAATTTCACTCCATAATTAGGACTTTCAAGCAAACCTATAGTTGTTGGTTCAAGGGGTTTGATTCTTGTAACAAAGTTTTTAAGTTGGATTCTTATATATAGAAACTACTATCAGGAGATCCGTCTTTATGGAACCTGGTGATAGCATTTGAACGCGATTCAGGATCAAGCAAGAAATTAAAAACATTCAAATTTCATATTCAGAAAGTTAACTACAACGCAGAACCAGATTACAGAGTATGGCAAATGTCATATTGTACATTTAGAAGAATAGAAACTTCATCAACCCAAGCTAGAAAATGCAGATAAAGAGGTATTATTCATAAATCTTAACATGAAAATTCGAGACTCATATCATGAGAAACAACACGCCCTACCAATGAAGCCAAACAGCCTGAAACAAGTCGCAAACAGAACGCTTTTACCAGACATTGAAACTGCTGATGAATCATCCTGCAGTGAGCCAGTCGGGGTGAGTATAGTGTCAGGACCGATAGAGCTTGTCGTGTCCTGATACGGCGGGCTACAATTGGACGGGATTGTTGCGTTTGCAGAACTAGCAGTGCCGCTCGAAGAAGGCAAGAGAGGAGCAACGTCTGGTGCCAGGTCAGTGTATGGAGAAAGAGGATCATCCGGCAGCAGCGCAGGTGATGGTGCAATGGCATGTGTAACCAAATTAAACTGATTGGGAGGGAGTGATGGTGTAGATAGGGGGATGAAGACTGGTGATGATGGCTGATGCAAGAAAGTTGTGATGAGCCATTTCTAATGATTGTGAAATGAGACTGGTCTTGAAAAGAGGTGTGAGTGATTTGTGGAGAGCTGGTTCTTATCAATTCTTTTTGCTACTTCATGATTGAGAAAATAAAGAATGGAATCATCATGGTTAAAGTGCCAAGGTTTAAGGGTACAGGCCAGTGATGAATAATAATATAATGCATAGCAAATGGAGGATTGTGGAGAGGTTTTAGGTTGTTAGCCTATGAGTTATGAATCATGATTGAGTTTTATTTAATACTCCCTCTATCCCAAAAATCCTCTGTTACAAAAAATTAATCTAATATTTATTTTTATCCGCTCAAAGAACGTGTCTTATTATCTTAAATAGCAAAAGAAAATGCACTGTTTCCACTGCCCGACACTAAAATTACTACAAGGCCTCACACTTAATTAAATAATGTATTCAAATGTCCCAAGTTCATTGGACTGAGGGGGTAGTATGCAAAATTTAAATACCATGATTCCTTTCCTTAATGGGGTTGGAAATGCACATGTTTGCTCACATAAATGTGCTCAAACTTGGAAGTGTCCTTTTTTCAGGTTAAACATCTTCAGTTGAGCACTCACATGCAAAGCAAGGTAAGATATTCTGAATGAAAGTCACTGGAACATCCTTAAAATTCAGGCTACAAGCCAGGCTGTTCTTTAACAAAAATGCTAAATTCAATGCCAGGATCAGATCATAATACCAGGCATCATATGTTCATATAGTTATGTTACAAATATTACACAGAATCATGTAACAAGGAAAGCACGGAACTACAACCTGATGCACCCCAGACTTGTTAACCTTCTTTCCTAATCCAATAAAACCGGAATTAACCATCAGCCACAGTATATAGTACGGACTTTGGATTAAACTTCCTAATGACAGGCAGAATGAGAACATGAGGATACTGACCGCAGTTCGACTCTAGCGTGGTATCCTCTGCAACTCCAATGCTACCCAAGAGGATGCATCAGCAATATACTGTATGCTAGAACCTCTAAGATCCAAAACAATTGCTTCAATCTTGGCCAACTCTGATTTAGAAATGGATAGGATCATCGCATGTGAAAGATACTGCCGGCAAGAAAAACAAAGAGTGTGTAAAATTCGCACTACCACCAAGCACGAAATATCACTGCGAGCCACTTCAAGTAACACAGAGATCTTGGAGAGATTCATAAGCAAATTCATGGTAGCGTCTCTTGGAGCTGCCGTGAACAAAAAAACCAAACATTCTGAAGCCAAATTTGAAAGGTTTGCTGAACGGGATTTGCTCAGTTCCAGTAAGGACCCAATGTTGCCACCAAAATCCACTATATCTTTTACGCATTGCTCACTTTTACCAGAGATGTCAAATAGAAGTGTGGGTTCCTTTGAATATACGAAGCCTTTCCTAGAGTCCAGTGAGCGTAAGAGAAAAGCTTTACACAGACCGAGTGTTGGTTCAATGAAATCATCCATCTCCTTGGCATAGACAAACTCTAAAAGGTTTCCAATCTTCCTCACTACTTTCAGTTGGGAGAGGATCTTGGTCTCTAGTTCTGGAGCTGATGCAAGAGCCAGACAGAGCATGACATTGCTCACATTTATAGTTGAAAAATCACCACGCAGAAATTCAAAGCATTGTGAGACTGCTTTCATGTGAAGAATGTCTGAAATTTTTATGTAGTTAGATTCAATGAGCTTCACCAGGAGTTTCTGAGCATACACAGGAATGGGGTCTTCATCCTCAATAAAGAATGGGTACAGAGGAAGGAAGTAGTTATTTGATAGGGACTTCATATCTTCTGGCAGTTGTTTCATATCTTCTGGCGGTTGTTCGTTCTGTAATGATTCACTCAGAAAAAAGACCATCACATCAAAGAAAACCTTCAAACACAAAAATCGGGCATCTCCATCTTTGTTTCCTTTGTACAGAGCAGCCAAACTGGGAAGAACCTGACGAATGAAGATGATGGGGTTACTTTGAATTGCTGTAGGGTCTTCCGTGATTGATTCCAAAACTCGCAGAAGATTAATCTGAAAATCATCCCTCCCCTGAAATTTCAAGAATAAGGTGAATTATGCAAACAGAGGACTGCAACAACAACTGGGCCTTTAAAAACAATACTCTGTAACAAGAAACTACAGAGACATTCATTTCCTGAGGATTTAAGTAACACAGATTATCCTTTAAGGACTTTAAAAGTATTAGACTAAGAGTAAGAGATAACTTATATTAACAAAGTCAAAAATACAAATCTCCAAGAAAATCATCATTGAGAAGAAACACAAGCATGACAAGCAAAAATGGATATGTCATTGACAGCGGAAACTAAAACAGTCTTGGAAGCTGGGATCATACATCCTACTCTCTTGAACGATCAAACAATAGTTTGCAAGACCAACACTAATGGTATTCGATACAGAATTCAACAGAATCTATGTTCCGGATAATGATGCTCTGAGTTACAGTTATTTATTTAAATCATATTAAGTCTTCCGGTGATTGACGTGTAACAATTCTGTAGATATATAGTCAGAATCGTAGAAGTATTATACCCTATATGACTTGGGAAGTAGATAAATACAGAACAGATGAACACAAGTCAAGCTTCAGAAGTCACTACCTGGAAAGGCGACTCTGTCAGTTTAAGTAGACTTGCCACCTGTTGCAGAACCTGTGGAGTGGCTACAGAATGCTTGAATGAATTACTCCCCAGAAGATGGATGACCACAGGAAAGAAATGAATGCTGTTCTTTGGATAATTCCGACTGCTAGCAATGTGCCCATGACGTCTTCCACCTATAAGTTGCTGAATGTCACCTGTTATAGTTTCAAGCAAACCTGGTAAAGTCGAAATGACAGCAAGCACAAATGCCTGAAGACAATCCTGCACATATTTATCTTTCTCCTTTACTAGCCTATCCACAACTGATAGTAATCTTGCATTACAAATAAAGTGCGGCAGCCATCTCTTCCCATTCTTACAAAGAAGGGCTACAAGGAGGAGTGCTTTTCCTTTAAGGACTTCACTTCCCTGCTCAATAAATGACAAAAGATTCAGCACAAGATTCTTATCATCCATTAAGGGAAGAAGATGGCGTCCAATGTTTGTAATCATATGGCTTCCTATCATTGCCATGTTTAGCAGGTTCAAGCAGATTTGCTGCTCTCGTTGATTGCCCTTGAAAAGACTGGAAGCAATGTCCTTGAGAGGGAGTTTCTCAATGACCTGTTGAATGATGGAGGGGCTAAAACGAAGCAGGCGGACCAAACATGATCCTGCTGTGAACCTCATGCTCTCTTGTTTCCCTGGGGCCTTAAATATATAACACAGATTGCTAATAACGTCTTGACTGGTGAAACGAGTTGCCCAATATCCTCCATGACTAGAGATGTTCTCAATTGTTCTTAAAGCATAAAGCTGAGTAAGATCATCCTCTCCTTTCCGCAACACAGATGAGATCAAAGAGATTAATGAACTTGGAACCTGCCAATAGAGTTTAATATTGAGGCAGCAGTGATAAACAGACACAAAAATAATCAGATAATACACAATTTATGCTACCAATATTGGTAACCTTCAACACTCTCAATAGCAGACAGTAATGATGGCAAAAATAAAATATAGGACAGAACTGGCTAAGAAATACTCTGAACTCATAGCAATACAAGAACCTAACCTGCCAACTAGAAGAGGGTCGATTGTCTTTAGATGGAGATTCCTGCAGAATACTATCCTTTGCCGGATCATTTAGAGTGGATATGTAAAAGAGCAACTCACCAAGGGCAGCCATCGAGAACCTTCTCACTTTTTCTTGCCTGTCCCTAAGGCCATCAGTTAAGGCACCTATAATTCCAGAATTTGCCAAATCATCTCCGATAAAAGTGGAATGGCGAATCAACAGGCCTATGAGTGATGACAATTGCACACGCAAAGCCAGAGCCTTCGACTGCCTTAGCATTTTGATGAGTAACAGCATTATTGGCCCATTGGTCAGTACATTGGCAGCATCAGCATTAGTGCTTAGCGTCTCAAGGTACCTGATCACATTTTGCTTCTCACCTGTAACACTGCCGTTCATGACACTTAAGACTTTACTATACATAACATCAAGTTTCTCCTTTGGCATTTTTACAAAATCATATGGAGGAAATGCTTGAAATGGAAGCGATGGAATTGTATCTGATCTTTTATCAAATTTTCTGCTAGGCATTACTGGTCTAACTGAGAGATCAGATTGATGCCATAAAATCTCAGAAAGGTCTGTAGATGATTTTATCATATCAAATTCGAGCACACGCCCAGAAATATCTTTTGTCCTTTGAATCTTCCTTTGAGGACTGGCAGTGGGTGGTGTGGCTGCTTCCACACTCATTTCCATGGGCTCTGAAGATAATTCCTCTTGTACTTTTGGGTCCTCCGATAAAGGTGTGCCAACCACATTTGTTGCGTCCGATTGACTAGTTATGCAATCCACCTCTACTGCTTTTCTGTCAAGTGCGTTAGGAGTTGATACATTATCTGCGGTGGTGGCGGATCCAGTTTCAGATTCTTCAGCTTCATCATGACCATCATCTTCAGCGTTCTCGTCAAAATCAAGTTCCATGTCATTGTTTTCAATCTTGACTTCAGCATCGTTTCTAGTGCTACTAGGTAATGGTCTCCGGTAGTTCTCCTTTTCATTTTCTCTCTGCAAATTCGACTTTGCAATTCGTGAAAGCCGCAGGAGATTGACTCCTCCAATATTATTTGACATATCCTTGTGCTTGCGATCCGCCATTCTGCCTGAGGGTTTTGTTTGAGCGATACGCCCACTGGATACACCTTTATTTGGTGTTTCTTCTGATTTCCCGCCAGTATTACAATTTTCATCCTGCTTACCAAGACCTCTTGTATCTCTTCGGAAAATTTTAGGTGGAGTCTTGTTGCGAGTAGGTCTATCACCATTGCTCTCCGTAAGACGTGGTTCAGAAGATAGCTTAATCATAGTAGTAAAAGCAGGCTAAGGTGGTAATGTCACTGGAGCAACTTTTGTTCTCCAAAAGGAATGACTGCAAAGTTCAGGCCACTGTATCCTTTCAGCAGGATCTTTTATCAAGAGAGAATTTATTAGATTTACGAAGGAAAGTGTTGGCGTTCCAGGAAGAGCAGGAGCTTCGTCAGAAAGGATTGACTTTGCCAACTGAGTGAATTCCCTTTCAGCAAATGGTGGCCTGCCAGTATAGCATTCATATAGAACACAACCAAGAGCCCAGAAATCAGAAGCATATGAATGAACCCCTCCTTGAAATAACTCAGGACCCATGTAGCATGGGGTTCCACGTTTTGCTTGAGGTAACTAGGTAGGCAAGTGAAAACAAAGAGATTAGTCAAGGGGCACTATGGTCACAGAGCACAGAGACAAACACATGCCGCATGCATATGTATTCGCAAGTAGACACACAGATATCCAGTTAGGCCTGTGACGCCAATGAGATAAAATACAAATTTGAGAATCAACCTGAGAAGAAGGTGTGGCAGATATATCACTCAGTTTTCTTGCTAGACCAAAGTCACATAGCTGGAAAAGAGCTTCTCATCAGACTCTGGAAAGGAAAACAAACTATTTTGGACAACGGAACAAAGTACCTTTGTACGTCCATTTTCATCCAGTAAAATGTTTGATGGTTCTAAGTCGCAATAAATGATTCCTTTTGAGTGTAAGTACCTGACATATGAAATCATTAGGAAAGAATCATTTTTATGACGGTAATGAATTGGAAAATCTAAGGCAAAACTGTAAGTCTTACTGCAGAGCTGTAACAAGATCGTGAGCAAAATCATGGATTGAAATGTTTCAATACTGCAAGTACACCAGTACAAAATTGATAACATCTAGATTGAGTCAATTGACAATATTATATTAAGCTTAGGGGATTCACCCAATCAAGCCAATAATATCGGTGAAGAGTTTTAAAGAACCGCTCATCAGGTCTGTATTCAACATTAATATACAATCAAGGTTATGGAAAAACAACTGCACATAAATGAGCTGTTGTCTCATACCTATTACAGTTAACGAGAAAAAAAGAAAACAAAAAACAGTGTTAATAGAATCCACTTAAGCACCAAAGGCGGCATTATTGATATATTGGTTTTACAGTAATGGCCAAAGGCATTTGTAGTTGCTCTATAAATTGAAAACACGCTCTATCCGTGGAGCAGGGAATCATACCAGGAGAAGAACTTTAACACATTAGAGTGATCCAGAGTGTGAAGAACTCTCACCTGTAATATACAAGAGGCCAAAAAGTTTCATGATGTATAAATCTTGCAGACATAAAAGGAATTCATACATATCTTTTGCAACTCTTGACATCAAAAGTCTTAATAATAATAGTCATACTACAAAGCTGCAGAAAACCGATGAGAACTTGAATGCATTTTGTCATGTACTCATGTACGCTCTGTGATGTTACATAAATTAAGCAGCCAAACGCTCATCGTGCAATCACAACTAGGAGTCTAGAAGGACCAAACTAAAACCTCTCTCCAATAATAGATTATAAAAGATAGGGCAATAAAACTCAAGTATAGCCTGCCTTAGTAGCTCTTCAACACATAAATCAAAAAATTCCATGCTCGCTAGGACATAATACAGGCTATAATAACTATTTTATAAATGAAGATAAAATTCTAGATACCAGAGCAAGAGTAACCATCTCCAGATCCGTCACAAATATCCATCAGGGACGAACTGTATAAAATTTCGATAGCATCCTAAGTCTGTTTCAGAATTAAGGACTCAATCTTGCACCAAACAACTTGACAGTATTGTCACTCGAACACCGCAATTCCAAAATAATAAGCAACCCAACTGATTAAGCCACACCCCACCACTTCCAAAGTAAGTCCAATCTCTTCGAAACAATATCAAATCACAACATACAATCACCCAACTGAATACCACCACTCGCCTGGTGAAATGCTTGCATTCGTCCAAAGCTAGACTAGACACGAATTTCGCTAATTAGATATCCACTCTAAACTCAACATTAAAATTTTGCTACTGACCCGTGTATTCGTCTAACACGCCAATTTGAAAAATTATCCGAACAGCAACAAAAGCATTGCACAAACCTTATCGAAAACTACTAGTACTAATTAGGTTATTAGTCGTGGTTGAGTAAATTGAGCAAACAGATTGGAAACGATGCTCACTTCTTGAAGAACCTTGTTCCTGTGCGATTTATCCACGCTCTTGATCGCATAATAATCGATTGTCTTCTTCTTCCTTCCTTTGTACACCGTCTGATAGATCAATCAACATACAAACAGATTAAGAGATGAACAACGAAACACAAGCTAGAAATCGAACTAGAGTTACCGAGTATTTGCCGCGGCCGATTGCTTCGTAGATGTGGTAGTGATTCATAGTTCGGCGTCTGAAAGCACAACCAACAATCGATCTTCCCTTTTCTCTGTGGGTGTGTGAGAGAGAGAGTGGATAGATTTGAGGGTGTGTAGTGTAATGTAAGCGGGAGAGAGGCTAAATTGAAATTCAAATTTTGGGAGATGGACAGATGGATATTCTGTAGCCAAAATATACAATTTATTCTCGTTTTATTTTCGGTGTAAAGTTAGGGTAAATTTCATAAACACCCTAAAAAATGTTCCAACTAAAATTAATCCCCGACGATATTTTTTATTATATCTGAGTTCATAATGCTTTAATCGGCTGTAAAATATCATTTTTGCTCATTAGAATATTGAAACTAAATAAGTACATCAAAAGTTTCCTAGTTCATCTCCGACGACAGCCGCATCACCACCAACGCAAGATCATAATAGCTTGATTGAGCTCCAGTGATGGAGATGTTTACACCTCCATCGATGGAGCTCTTTAGCTCCTTTACCTTGGCTCGAAATGAGCTTCGTTGGAGCTCCATTAATGGAGTTCAGTTGGTGGAGGTGGGCGGTGGTGATGTTGGCAGGAGGTGGAAGTAGAGATGTTGGTGCTCGGAGGTGTTTCGGCACTGTTGGGTTTAGAAGAATGAAGATGAAAATACCGAGAGAAAAAAAAGGAAAAGGAAAATGACGAGAACTCCTATGAGACAGTCTCACCGAGAAAACACCTCAAAAATAAGAAACATCACTAAAAGACGGAAAATTGTACATCAACACGGAGTTACAGTATCGCGCTACATTCGCATGCCCTACAGTAACTCTCTTTTTTTTTCACAACTTTTCTTGTGTTAATTTTTAGATTTTTTATTGGTGAAATAAAATGTTAAAACCTTTATATATCGATACTGATACGTATCTGAAAGTAAGAGAAACCTCATTATAAAACATCATATCAAAACCAAGGGGATAATCCTCGTTACAGATCCCATGAGGCGGTAAACCTCAATAAAGACCCATTGTAATTTCGATGTGGTAATCCTCGTTAAAAATCCCATAAGGCAATAAACCTCATTAAAGCCTTGTCGTGTTTCCGAGGAGAAAAACCTCACTAAAACCTTTGATGAGGCAAATCTCGATAAAAACTCATACCATATAAAATTGATCAGTGGGGGTTGTAGACACTCAAAACGTGTCTAATAAATCATTGAATTATTGATTAAAATTTTCTATATATATTCATGAATTTTACTAAATTAAATTTTAAAATAATATAGTTATTTGGTTAATTTTATTACACCCAATTTTTGGCATATTAGTATTTTTTTAGTTAATCAAATTTATTCCATATATATAAAAATGATGTGGAAAAAACCTCCATTCTTGGCCTATCAAAAAGCGTCATGTGGAAATTATGACACAGTTTATGCTAGTCAAGTGGAAAATATGACATATGTTGGCCAATTAAACTGCAACATGTAAGAAAGATGACATGTTTTGATCAATCAAATCAAAAAGTGGGTGATGAGGTCAAAGTGTTACGACCAATAGTATTTTAGTATGCCCTAATTACTACACTTATAAAAGGAACAAAGTCCTCCATCAAAAATCACAACTCATAAGTGTTGGTCCTCATAATAACCGTTCAGTGCAGGGCGGGTATACTTTAAAAGATTTGCACTGAATTACCACCGCTTAATTTAATTCGTTACTTTAGATCCTTAAACGAATTAATTTAACCGGCGTTTCATTCATCCTTTTAAACCTTTGATGAACAAATACGCCCTACACATTGCGATTAGATTAGTTT
>JAYMSG010000323.1:0-10717 GCA_036897925.1 Aragoa abietina | reverse complement strand
TAAACGCGCTTTTACTGTTCATTAAGCGTGTACTGTTCATTAATACGTTTTTGTAAGTTTTGAGCTATAAATAGCTCAAAACAGTAACCCTAACATTTATTCTTCATTTTATCAGAAATCTGTCCCAACTTTGTGTCTCTCCCGTTCACCCTCTTTTCTAGGGTTTCTCTTCAAATCCAAAATTCCACATGAATGACGTTGAAATGGTCTCGCAAGGGTACGGGAGGTGCTTGAAGCAAGAGAGTGCTCAGACCGTAGTTTGGCTTGGCCACCCGGAAACTAGATTCACTTTTGATCATATAGCTTATGAAAGTACATCGCAGGTGCTTGATTGTTTTGATGTTTTGGAACAATTTGAAAATGCGTGCTCATTGACTTTGATTCTTTAGGAAAAGTCTGACTCTACGTAACTGAATTTAGAGCAAAAGAAATTATGAGCTATTGCATATATGTAGACTTGAACTTACGTGATTACACAGTAGATATTTAGTAGTGTACCTCAGGTGACTACTTGTCCGGAATTGATATTGACTTGTCCGTGCGTTCTACATTGTCCAGGAGAAGCTTTTTAGAGTTGCTGGATTGCCGATGGTGAATAATTGTATGTCTGGGTATAACAGCTGCATGTTCGCTTATGGACATGTTGCTTTTAGAGTATCTGCTCTCATGCTGATCGGTATGGTCATTTTTAAGGAAGAAGAGAGCAGAAAGCATGAGAGACTGACATACAGCTGCAAATGTTCTTTCCTGGAAATATACAATGAGCATATAACAGACCTTCTTGAGCCTGCATCTACTAATCTACAGGTGATCAAAGTTGTCCGTTAAGTAATGGAAACCTACTGTGGCTACTTTTTACGGGAGAGTCGACTAATGCTTTTCTTTTGTGTTTTTTGTTAAATCTATATAGCTCAGAGAAGACTTGAAAAAAGGGGTATATGTTGAAAATCTTACTGAGCACAGTGTCAGAACGGTTAATGACGTGCTCAAACTTCTGCAACAGGTGATTCAAGAAGTTCAATATTCAAACTCTAACTACTCGCACTACTTAAACTTGCTTGGTCTGACTGTATCTTGTATAGGGGGCTGCTAATAGGAAGATAGCTGCAACTTACATGAACAGTGAGAGCAGTCGATCACACAGTGTATTTACATGCACCATCAAAAGCCGTTGGGAGAAGGATTCCATGGTTCATCTTAGGTTTGGAAGATTGAATTTAGTTGATCTAGCAGGTTCTGAGAGGTAACTTTTTGTAATTTTCTGGCTAGTAATCTCGATTTGGTAAATGATGCGATTGAATAGCATTTTAAATTTTAACTGTAATAGACAGAAGAGTTCTGGGGCCGAAGGGGATCGTTTGAAAGAGGCTGCTAACATCAACAAGTCTCTATCAACACTTGGGTACGAGTTTCTTAAATGGCCTTGTAGTTTACTTACGTTGGTTTCATAATACTATATTGCTATTGTCATTTATGTATAAGCACATTTTTTGACTAGACTTGAAATTTTTCGAAAACAATAACAGTCAGTCACACAAACACCTAATTTCTGCTCATCTTAATGTCTTTAGATTGGTAATCATGTCTCTGGTGGATTTAGCACAAGGGAAGCATCGCCATGTGCCCTACAGAGACTCTAGGTTAACATTTCTTCTTCAGGTTAGATAGTAATTTTCGGATACTGATGGCTTCAGCCTCCAAGCAGTACTTTACCAGTAACTCTTTCTTGGAGCAGATCTTGATACGGAGGTTTTATAGTTGTATATGCCCCTTTTAATGCAGGATTCCTTAGGTGGAAATTCCAAAACAACAATCATTGCAAATGTCAGCCCATCTACGCGGTACATTTGTCTTATGCTCAAAGTGATCATGTGGAAGCAAATTTAGGAAAATTTTTGTGCATGCAGGACAATTTTTGGGCATAATACATCTTAATTTTGAATTGCAGCTCTGCAAATGAGACTTTAAGCACTTTGAAATTCGCACAGCGTGCCAAGCTTATTCAGAACAATGTACAAATTCATTTCTTAGCTTCTTTTTCATTCCATATCCTTTTCTATCTATGTTTCAAATTTTCAGTTATCTTCAGGCTAAAATTAACGAAGATGCTTCGGGAGATGTCGTTATATTACAACAACAAATCCAACAGTTAAAGGTAGGTATATGAGTGTGCATAAATTTTGACACTGCGAAGTCACTTAGGACATGTTCTTTAACAGGCGCAATTGTCATTCCTTATGAAGCATCAGCATACTGCAACAGAACTTCTAGATTTTGCTCCCAGTCCCAATCGCCCTAGTTTGGGTTACTTTCCTGGAAAGTGTGAGGTATCTGAAGAAATTAATGAGTATGATGAGCACAAGTCTCCTACGGAAGAATTTATGAAGGTAATCTTAATTGCCAATTGAAGTTGTTTCCCTTCATGTGAAAGCTGTATATCTTTGTCAACCAAATAGTTAATGGCAGACAAAGCACTTAAAAGCTACCTTGTCTGGTGCCCTGCGGCGAGAGAAATTGGCTGAGATGGAAGTGAGAAGATTGAAATCAGAAATTGAACATTTGAATTGCCTGGTATGTTTCCATATTCGATTGCAAGCATGCATTTTCTACTTGCTGTGGTGTTTTCAGATAAATATTGAAAATTCTGTGGCAGGCTCACCAACGAGAAGAAGAATCTCAACGTACTAAAATGATGCTTAGATTCCATGAGCAAAAGATAAAACGCTTGGAATTACTATCCAATGGGCAAATTTCTGCTGAAAAGTTTTACCTGGATGAAAACAATGCCTTAAGAGAGCAGAACCTTCTGCTTCAAACAAAAATTAATAGAAATCCAGAAGTCACTCGATTTGCATTGGAGAACATCAGATTACTATAGCAAATCAGAACGTAACAATCTTGAACTTATGTCTAATACTTTTTGTCCTGCAAGTTCTGCATTTTAGTTTCGTCTTCTTTACATCAGGTATCAAGATTTCCATGAGCAGGGAGAGAGACAGGCATTAGTTACTGAAATATCAGAGTTACGCAATCAGGTTTGTTGAAGTTCTGCCAGTAATTGGAAAAGAAGACCATTAAATACATGATGACATTCTTGTTGCATTGTCCTAAATAATGCAGCTTTTGGAATTGCTTGAAGTTGAAAATTTTAATACTATCCCTCAGTTCTCTCCAGTGAAAAGGAAACAGGTCAACTATGTAGTATGTATGTTTTTTTTTAGTTTTTCCTGTTCTTTTTTGCAGTTCAATAACCTCTGGTTACTTCCTAAAATCCATAGGAACTCGAAGTTGCAAAAGAGCTGGAACGGTGCAAAGATATGAATTCCACATTAATAAGGTGAAACTACCTGCTCAATCTTAATAATCTAGCCAAACTGCCAAAGCCCCCCGAGGTTTAGGAACACTACTTTGAAGGATCTATCTCCTTTTTTTAATATTGTTGATAAATTTTGTCAAACAATTTGTTTAGTTGCCTTCTCTTCAATCCTGAATTTAGGCATCACTCTAAAAGTTGATTGTGTTAGCAATTACTAGTGACTGATTATTTCTCTGGTAATGATATTTTCATGGTTTTTCGTTGCTTATCCTATTAGATTGGTGCTGATGCTATTCTTGCTTGATCCTTGTTTAGCATACAGACGACGGCTATTTTATTGCATTAGGAACAGAATTGTGTTTACTTTCTCCTGAAATTTCTTTCCAGTCAGATGAAAATCAAATTATTGTGATGCTGGATGGTCCTGAGTAGATCTATTAGTTCAAATTAGTAACAGAATTGTGTTTACTTTCTCCTGAAATTTCTTTCCAGTCAGAGGAAAATCAAATTATTGTGATGCTGGATGGTCCTGAGTAGATCTATTAGTTCATTGTTTTCTTACTGTTTTTACAGGGAAATCGATGAATTAAGGCTCCAAATGGGAAGGGGAATGGATTCTGACAACTATATGTTCAACTCAGTAAGAACAAGTTACATGCTCTTATTATGGAAATATATATTTGACATGATTAATTATCTAGCTTAACTTAAGAAGACTATGGCTGAATGCAATGCTGTTCGATAAAGCGTAATATTATTCATGCCTTATCTCCATACTCAAGTTAATTGGAACATATTGCATGAACCGTTCTTTTGCTGCAATTTTGATGACTTTGTGCAACTACTTTGCAGATTCAGGATGGGTTACTATCAAGTGACTCAGTAGATGAAGCAACATCAAATAATCTCCAAGGAGATGATGTCATGAATGACAAAAACGATCAGCAGATTCAAGATATCTTGCAGTTTGACAAGGTCCACAAACAACTTATGGTTGCACAATCTTCTGTTGCTACAATGAAAGTGGAGCAGCTTCAACTAAACAAGGAACTCCAGTCTCTCCAGACTGAAAATCTATGCATGCGTGAAATGATGGGCAACAAGGGAGCTCCACTAAGCAAAATTGAGAACAGGAATGAGGGCTTTGATAGAAAACAGGTTAGTCCAAGAAATCAGGATACAGCTGCGAACATGCAAGTCAATGAAGCCACCAGTACAGAGATTTTGAAATCTAAATTAGAGACACTGTCTTGTGATCTCAAGGAGGCAGAGATACTTAACAGACAGTATAAAGAAGACCACACGAGGTGGCTATCTCAAGAGGATAAATCTGAATCAATTCGCAATGAAGTTGAGCTGGAAACTGCGCAAACAATCATACATTTACAGGGAGAGATAGATATACTTCACTCAGAATTTCAAGCACACTTTTGCTCCTTGACTGAACAGAATATCAGTCTTCGAAACAATTTGGCAGCTAAGGAGGATGAATTGAAAATGTTCCGTGCAGAGTGGGAAAGGGCGATGTTGGAGCTTACTACATTCCTCATAGATGGTTCCAGATCCCTTGGAGATGCTTCTTGCCAAATACATGGTATTTCGTCTTCAATTTCTAATGTTAATGATTGGATTGGTGAACATGTTGAAAAGGCTGCAAAAATATGTCTTGAAAAAGAAGAAACTATCCGCCTACTGCAGAAGAGTTTGGAAGATGCAAAAAAGGCTGTGATGCTAATGCAACTGAAATTATACTCATTGATGGGTGCAACAATAGCGCTGACTGAACTTCGTCAAATGGAAAAATCTACACTCGGAGAAGACATCCAGCTTTCTAAAGGGTCTACAGATCTATATGAGGTGAAAGAGTCTGCAGAAAATATACTCATACCTGAGAAGGCCCAGTCCCAGATTTCTAAGATTCAAGATAAAGCTGCTTTGTTTGTCGAAAGTAGGATATCTGATTGTTCCATGAGCACTTCTACTGGCACTGCTGAAGGAAGTATGGTATCAGCTCTTATAAACTCCAATAGAACTACGGATGTTGCTCGTGATCTTAAATTTGCAATGCCGATACTGTCAGAGATTGAAGATGCTGTCAATGTATTGTGCTCTGATGCAGAAACATATTGGACTGTTCTGAATTCTGACATCCAACATGCAGTTTCTGTACACAAGGAATCTGTGCATGATCTTTTGAAGGACATTACTGGGATGAGGAAAGACGTTGATGTGTTAAAAAGAAATCAAGGAAGCTTACAGATTTCCAAAGTTTTAACTCCATCCTGCCCTCGACTAAAGCAGGAACAGCTGCAGGTGCCACAAAAAATGAGGAATGAACTTGTTGGATTAAATAAAAGATTGAGTCACATGAATGAATGCTTCTACAATTTCAAGAATATAAAGTGTCCTCTTGATTCAGCAGAGTGTACCACTAGTGATTGCTCAAGTTCATGCTCTAGTTCTTCAGTTGAAAGTGTTTTTAGTGACGAAAAATCTTCAAGTGATATGTATGGTTGCATATACAAAACAACTGAAGGCAAAGTGGAGCTAAACTGTGATGAAGCTTCACGTATTTGTTCTAATAGAGCAGTTTTAGATCTCTTTATGGAATTCAGGAAAGCCTGTGGTGGCTTTGTCAAGTTAAGGGATCACCTGATAGAATTCTGTGTTGGAAAAACAGATCAAAGTTGTGTATCAGATATTGTATCATTTTTTGATACACATGCACTGGAAGACCTTAACGAGCAAGGAAGAGATAGACATGATCATCCCATCGATATGAAAATTGCAGGCAGCAAAAACTTAGGAGAGGTAAGGCAATCAATAACTTTTGGAGTCATTACCATACATGTAAACTTTTGACTTCGACACTGTATTATAATCTTATGCTTGTTGGAAGTCAGGAATATAATTATTTTCCATGCATGAATTCATAGTTCACTCTATTCTTTTGCATGCAGTTGGTTGTGGACGATAAACGTTATCCACACATTAGTTTCTTCGACAAGTTTGAAGAGGCTTATGCAACCTTAACAGAGGCTGATGACATGTTAAAAGCAATGCTGAAGGCCAATGAAACTGCCCATTTGTCAACAGCAATGTGGAAACAAGCAGGAGAGAACTTGATGGCAGATAAAGCGAGCTTGAGTGAAGAGATTGAACAGCTAAAATCCTGTGTTCTTGTAGGAGGTGGAGAAAAAGAAATTGCTAATATATTATCTTTACTTGAAGGATGTTTTCTTCAAATGCAATCAGGTGTGGAGGAAGTGTTCGAGACAGCACATAGGGATGATGTTGAGGAGATAAAAGCTTTTGTTTGTAGCTTGAGATCATCCTTGGAAAACTTAATGTGCAAAGCAATAGAAAATGATTTAAGTACATTTTTATTGCAATGATTCAAGTACATTTTTATTGCAATGCCAAATGTTCGAATTCTTTGAAAATTTCAGAAGGAGAAAATCAATTTCAAGTTCTGTTAAGCTTGCACTCCACGAGAATTGTCTGATTACTGGTCTCCCAGATCAGGAGGGTATAAATGATAACTCTGCTTTTCATGTTGTTACATGTGAAATAGGAGATCAGATTGAAAACCTGTCAAGAATGGAAGTTGAAAATGCGGATCTAGTCCACGATGAGAGTGTGAATAAGAAATCAGAACTCGTAAGCCAGCTGAAACGAAAACATATTCTGTTGAAAGGTTTACTTTTTGATTTCAGTTTGCTACAAGAGTTTGCTTCACACAGGAAGGACATCAAAGATGAACTTGAAAAGTTAATTGTGGCTATGAGCAAAGTTCAGCATGAGCTTCAGATTAAAACGGCTCAGCTTGATGATGTACTTGCTCACAATATGAAACTTGAAGGTCAGTTGGCTGGAGCCGAGCAAGCATTTTTCAACTCCAACCATGAATTAGATCAGGCAAAAGGAAATTTAAGTATTTTGGCTGAGCAAAATTTTGAGTTGAAGGATCTTCTGAAAGATCTATATCTGAAGAACTCGGAGGCAGATCAGTTACTAGAAGAGCAAAAAGAAGCTATTAAAAGTTTAGAGATAGAAGTTGTTTTTGTAAATTCATCAGAGAAACAATTATATCCATCAGAGGAAGATATTGAGGATACTTTAATGAGGGTGACTGCAGAGAGAGATGAACTTGTCAAAACACTGACCTCTGTGCAAGATGAGTTTAATATGGCATGAGCCTTAGCTGATGAGAACCAAGCTATAGCTGCGGAAGCCCGCCAGGTAAGTTGAATTATGGCCTTTTGAGATCATAAACATTTTATGATGTGTACTTATCCTGAATTCAACTCAATATTGGCACTCTGCAGGAGTCAGAGGCCAGTAAATTGTATGCTGAGCAAAAGGAAGAGGAGGTCAAGATTCTGGAACATTCTGTTGAGGAGCTCGAGCGCACCATAAATGTACTGGAAAAGAAAGTAAGCCCTGTTCTATTCCATTTCACAACGAAACGAGTTCATATTGTTTGTTTAGCCAGCTGTGATCTTTCTATGTAGTATGATGAATGTTTAAATAACCTGTTACAATATGCTGCATGCCGCTTATATTGTGAACTTATCAAGGGGTAACTGGTGCGAACTTGTTTTGTCATCAAAGTGCTCATGCAACAATTTGTAGTTGAGAATAATGCTTTCATCCTTTACCTTCAAGGTGAGTGAAATGGAAGATGATGTAGAAAGACACAGGCTGATGAGTAATTCACTGGCTTTGGAACTCCAAGAGCTTAGGCACAGGTTATCAACTGTTGAGGACTTTACTGAAAGTTTGTTTTCAGAGAACTGCAATGCAGCACTGGCTGAAGATCAACTTTTTAGGTAGGAGAATCTGTAACTCTGACACATTATATAATATAACCTTCGGAACCATTTAGAGTATTACAACATTATGTTTCAGGAAATTGCAAAGCAAAAGTGAGGAAATCGATAAGGCTCGTGACCAATTAAGAGCACTACAGGAGGAAAATGCTAGGCAATCTAAGGAGGTTGGTTATATTCTGTATCTTTTTAAACTGCCTAAATACATGTTCATCCATTGGTCCCTTCCTAGTTTTGATTATTTGTATCTAATCATGCAGGTTAAACTATTTAAAGATTATATTTCTAAACTAGTATTGCATGCTGAAGCACAGGCATCACAGCATCAACAGAAGGTAGAGTGTTCAAGGTTTTAATGCTAGTTTGCCATTTGGTACAGATAGCAAGATTGTCATTAACAACATGTTCATAACATGATGTTCTAAATTGCAAATTCTGAATATATAGTCCTCTAATTTTTTGAAAGTAAGAAGAATTCAATTTAGGCATTGATGTTTCATGAAAAAGTAAAAGGTTACCGGAAACTTTATAGGTGTAGTGATCATATCATCTCATTCGTTTTGTCTTATGAACAGTACAAGAACTTGGAAGCGATGTTCAACGAAGTTAAAGCAGACCAAGCATATATACCTGCCGCATCAACTCTAGAAAGAGCGGACAAAATTTCAACAAGGGCAAGGGGTTCTAGTTCACCATTCAAATGCATTGCTGGTCGGGTCCAGCAGATGAATCAGGAGAAGGATCAGGAATTGTCGATTGCTAGACTTCGTATAGAAGAGTTAGAGGCCCTGGCTGCTAGAAGGCACAGAGAGGTATAATATATATATGTGTGTGTGTGTGTGTGTTCTTTTTTGTTGCCCTCAAGAGTTACCAAGTTAGAATTTTGTTACATGCTTTGGTTGCAAGAAGAAATAAATGGTTTCACAAAGTTATTTTTCCCCTGCTAAATTCAGAACTACTCAATATTTCTGGGTGATAGATAGCAACTTGCTAAAAATTCTACTCTTTTCCTTTGAATTTCTTATTAACTCAGTACATGCTAATTTCATATTGCATCAGGTGTGCATTTTGAATGCTAGACTGGCCTCTACAGAAAGCATGACACATGATGTCATCCGTGATTTACTTAGTGTCAAATTGGACATATCTAATTACGCTGTAAGTTCAGCTTGCTTGCATAACCCCCCACCTGAAAACAACTAAAAACGAGAAAAAACAAAAAACTCTGAGCTTGCTTCATAAAATTTGACATAAGTTGTAATGACCTAATTTCTCTGCAGAATATTGTTGACCAGCATCAATTTGAAACGCTTATTGAGGATGCTCAACATCAAAGACAAGAATTTGTTGCAATGGTACATATAGTTTTAGTAGTTTTTTATTTTTGATTCACTTGAACAACTTTGTGTCTTTAACAATCTATTTCCTGTCACCAGGAACAAGAAATTGCCAACCTGAAGGGTCAAATTGATGATTTACTTGAAGAAAGAGAAATGTGGTTTCTATTGTTACACCATACGTACTAAATATTGAAATGCGCCAAATGGAAAATTCTGCTTGTTAAAAGTAAACTGTGCTCCTGTATCATATCAACTATACTAGTGCCCCAGGTCTATTGCTAGGTTGTTTCCTGCTGGAGTCACTCTCTCGCTCCTCGAATCAATGTTATGCTGGCTATATTCTCATATATTTTATGAAGTGCAGCGATTACTTGGTCTTGTTTTACCATAATATTGTCTATAAATTGTTGCATCGTTTCATACGTATTGGTTGTGTATCCCCACAGTTGGACGTGTGCAGTATTGTTGATGCATTAGTATGCATCATCTTCAGTTTGAACTCAACACATTTATGAATTGGTAAGATACGTTCTTATCATTCCGCACATACTAGTTATGGTATCTAGTAGGAGTTCTAAGGTTTGATGAATCAAAGGATTTTATCCTGGAATTGGGGATTTTATTTTGAGAAATTGAGCTTGTAACATCTAACTTTTGGCATAGCCGATGATTGCGACTCTAAGTCATCTTTCGACGTTGTGTCTCTAGTGAAGTGCCATGAGTGTTAATTTCTAATGCGTAGAATCATATAAGTATGCGCATATAGATCAATTTTGTTTTGTTGTTTTTGGATCATGGGAATTGTTTTATGAGCTTATTTTATGTACTATGCGCGTGCTTATTTTCTTACAAAATTAGTTGCTTAATGTGTTGAATTAAACTAGGAATGCGTTTGATGCTCAACCGAGCATTATCTAGGTCACTTAAGGATCTTTTGTGGGTTTATAATTTTTTTTGTATGGATCATTAAGCATCACTAGTGAGAATAAGTACTTTCTTCCGCTGCGTATGTTGTTCAACTAGTGTTTGTGCTAAATGAGTCTGATGGCAATGACACTACTTAGTGGACTGAAAGTTAACACTTCATGAAGGTATTTTGAAGACTCAAATTGATCTTAACTCTGACGATGTTATGTCACGTCTAAGATTGATCTCTGCAGTCAGTTAGCTCATCTGATAGTGTCTCACTCAAGTAGTAATCACGTCTTTAACGATCACGTAGTGTGTTT
>JAYMSG010000322.1:0-10718 GCA_036897925.1 Aragoa abietina | reverse complement strand
CTCACTTATTGTAATTCTAATTTTACATATAAATATTGAGTATCATAGAAATAAGTAATTATTCTATATTATAGATTTATAATTTGAATGTAAAATAAATGAATTATAAAATTTACTTATTAAATAAAATAATAAGTTTTTTGTTATTTAATGAAATATTTTCATAAAACTTATATGTATTCAAAACCTTTTTATGTATAAAATAATTTATATGATAATAATAATTTATTTGATAATTTTTATACTTTTTATTTTTATCCCTTTAAATTGCTCATTTACGTAATACTGATATTCATTTATTTATGACTTATTATTATAATTTATATAATTTATGTAATTAATTTATTTATTATACAAAATATTTACTTATTCAATAAATTATTTAGTTAAAGTATTTTCTTACTTCTAGTATTACAAATCAACTAGAATAATTTTAGGGAATCCCTACTTTTAGGAAAAAATTAAGGAATCTCTTTTTTTTTTCTTGTGGGCCCAGTTTAATTTAGGTGATCTAATTTTGTTTGTTTTTATCTTAAATTCAATTATTTTAGCCTAAATTTAGAGATTTTGAGTTCCTCGGGGGATATGCTATTAGTGTCATTAGAGCACTAATATCAGTTCACCTAAAATTTTCCCTCTAAACTCTATCCTAACTCATTCATTGTAATTTTTACAAATCCTATTTCATATATGTATAAAATCAACTTCCCTCTTTTAAGCATAAATTTTCCAATAACAATAATAATATTATTAAAATAATAATTGTGTAGAGATGGAAAAAGTGTTATGAATTAAAAAAGTAATAAAAATAATTTTAGGGATCCACTTTTTGAGTGTATATTTAAGCATTCTAAAATTTCCCCTAAAAATAATGTAGGCCATTTCCTATTTAGGGGATCTGGTTTTTAGCATATTTTTTGCACTTTTCTATCCTAAATTTGAAGATAGAGGGGGATTTAGATGAGCTACTACAAGTGCTCTAAGAGGCCTAACTCCTATATGTATTTCATTGGAAAAATTACATATTAGTCCCTCTCTTAGCTCCCTTATCAAAAAGTTCAACTCAAACAAATCATTTCAATTTAATCTTTTTTATCATACTTTTCCAATTTTACCCCCACAATAATAAAAAGTAAAGTACAAAAAATAAAAAAAAGGTGACAACGGCTGTTAGCCGCTGTTACTTCTCTGTCTCCGTCCATGGATGGACAAGCTCCGTCGGGCGGCCATGGCGGTTTTGAAAAGTGTTGATTTTGTTTCAATTTCTTCCATTTTTCAAAGTTAATTCATTTTTCAAAGTGTTGAAACTTCTAATTGGAGCTAATTTGGGGTTGAATTGGGTTTTTAAGAACCCTAAATCGATTTGGGGTAAGGGGTGTCAATTGAATAAATTTTTGGATATATATTTTGAAAATTAGATATACTATAGGGATGAATTTGAAATTCATAAAACCATTATTCAGTCAATTTTAATAAATGAAAAACAATACCCCCACAAATGCAAAGCAATACTCTGTAAATGAAAAATGATACTACCTTAATGCAAAACAATACTATACATATACAAAACAATACTAAAAATATATGCAAACTCCAAAGTTCAAACAATACTCACAAAATGTAAAACATAACTCGACAGATGAAAAACAATATTAAATATATGCAAAATTAGAAAACAATGCGTTTAAAATGCAAAACAGTGCATGGGCGATGCAAAAAAATAGTTTGAGGGTAGTTTAGGAAAAAGTTTAGACAAAATTGAAAAACAACCAACGGCTTGTGGACTAAATTGAAAGAGCAACCAACAATTTAAAACTAAATCGAAATCGTCTATATAGGATGGACTTTATTGTAATGGAGCTAGCATTTGGAGACTAATTTGTAAATCCCCTATTCCATTGCAGTTGGATATCATATTATTTGTCGCGGTGCCTAGGGCTTGTAGTGTACGCCATCACATAAATTACAATTTTATTCAAACTTTGACTGTCTTTGATCACGAATTACTTCTAAATGATACCCGTAAAAAAATTAATATGTACTTTCATAACATATTTTAAAAGAATTACTAATATCGTTCACTAGTAATTCATAATTAATTACGGTAAAAATTTGATCAGGATTGTAATTTGTAGGTGGACAGAGAAAGTACAACATCCTGGAGTTCTCTTTAGATAGTGCAACATATGCTCTGAGGCAGTCCAATGAGGAACTTATAGAGATGACACAAATTGACTAACAATACTAAAATGATATACGATGTCAAGAGTACTTACTACGAGGTAATTCAGCTTTGCAACCAACCTATTGTACAAAATTAATCTTGTGAACCTTATTAAGAACTGTGTACGTACTGTTTCTTATTCGATTGTCGTTAACGGTGTTGTGAATTGTCATTTTGAACTCAAGAGAGGTCTCTGTCAAGGGGACCCCCTCTCTCCTTATCTCTTTCTTTTTTGTGCGGAGGTGTTTAGTTCCCTTCTTCTGGTAGAGGAGTTGGTGGGAAGTCTTAAGGGGGTTAGGGTTTGTAGAGGTGCCCCGTCTGTGTCACACCTTTTATTTGTTGATGATACTCTTATCTTTTGTCAAGTTGAACTATGATGCTGCTCTCTTCGATTTGGATAAGGCTTTTGGGGTGGGAGTAGTAGCCCACGATGACCAAGGGAGGGCAATTACTTGGAAGGGTAGAAAATTTTGAGGGGAAGTTGCACCAGAACCAGAAGTAGCAGAATTCCTAGCGGTCAGGTTATTGGAGAAACAAGAATCGAGAAGGTGGTGGAGGTTAAATATACGTGTTAATTCTAGAATTTTCAAAGTGTTAATTCTAGAATTTATAGATATACGTGTTTAAATATAAAGTGTTAATTCTTGGGTGTATTTTATATTAGTTTATGGTTTAATAAAAATTTCATATGAATTTTCTTTCATTTCATATAAGTTTTCTCCCATTTCTTAAAACTCGATTTTTCTCTTTCCGTTCTACGAAAAAATGTACCGTTTTCACCGTAATAATCTCCTCATCAATATCTAAATTTCAAGATCCATATTGCATATTTTTTGAGTGGGGGAACGAGTCGAATTCCACAAAATAGCTCAAAACACATAGATTTGTTGGATTCTTGGGGTATTGGTTGGGATTTCGGACATTGGTAGTGATTCGCAAGGTATTAGTTGAGACTTTCAGTTCATTGGTTGAGATTTGGGGGGTGTTGGTTGAGTTTTTTGGCATTGGTTTGAAAATTTATGGGAATATATAAATACAGCTTAAATGAGTATTTGTTGGGTTTTTCGGTGTATTGTTTGTGATCGAAATGTATTGGTTGAGAATTTAGGTGTGTTGATTGGGATCCGAGGTGTATTGGTTGGGGTCTGGAGAGTATTAATTGGAATCTGAAGAGTATTGGGGAATGCGGGGTGTATTGGTTATTATGACTGTAAATTAATATGAAAAAAATTTAAAATTCTGAATTAATATAAAACTATTCCTTAGACTTGGAAATTAAATGACCTAAATATAAATTATTGATATTTCTTTTTATCATTCCATCTTCTTTGTATATTTATGTTTTTAGCCAAATTAAATGTTGATTGATCCTAAACAAAGTAACGCGCCATAAAGAAAAGTCGAGTCAAATGATTGTAAACTATAAACACGAATCAGTACAAAACATCATTAAGAAACAAAGAAACGGCAGCTGCTTAACCCTGATCCCACATTTCCTGTGTTAACTTCAGAAAATTCCGTCTACATAAGGCCCGCTACAAAACCACGTTCAGAAAAATCAAACCAAACCAAAAGTACCTAATTCCCGCCCGTAGGCAGGATATGGGGAGGGTAAGATGTACGCAATCATACCCTTAAGGAGACTGTTTCCGTAGAGACCCCCGGCTCATATGCAACTGGACGATCAATAATGGTTTTCCATTTACCGCTGATGGTGACTCGAACCCTCGACCTATCGTTTGGAGGAGAAGCGTTTTGCCAACTGCGCTACACTTCGTTGTCAAAAGTTGTTGTCCAATTGAGAACGGTCCACCAAACTACATTGAAGTCAAGCCCAGCCCAGCCAGATGGACCGAATCAACGTCCAACAACCTTAATGCCCAATTTGATCACAAGTTCGCGTTACTAAGCTCGGCAAAAACCACGTTCAGAGTGTAGGGAAAACCAGAGGGTAAAGAATCATTCAAACAATTCTATATAATCATATAAATTGTTGTGCAACAACTAATGTTTAGAATCATTCAAAATGTAGAGAAAACCAGAGGGTAAAGTAAATAATTTGTATTTTATTTTCAAATATACTCTTCCACCCCCACCATTTATCCTAAAACTTTCTCATTTTATTTTACGTGTCGACTTTAATCCCGTAAATTATACTTATAACAAATTTGGAAAAATTTATTCTTGAAGTCCATTTTCATAATATAACTTTTTTAAAAATTATGACCGCTTCAACCACTTTTATCATGGCCCTTTATTATAGCATTTCATAATATAGTAATGTCATGTCTATTACTACTCCGCAATAGTCAAATCACATGTGTATGTATATATGTAAATAATATATATACATATACCGTCAAACAAAAATACAGTGTGAGATATGTTAATTACAAGATTAATCACTATCTATTTCATATATCTATCTTATAGTACCATGCAAGAGTGAAATATTAGGGCGAAACAGTAACTGTCATTTTAGGGTGCAGTTAGAGAGAAATTACGGTAAGTGATAGAAACTATTGTATCCTTGTGGCGACCCATTTGAAAACAATTGGAGTTATTTTTCCCAAAGAAAAAAGAAGAAGTGAGGCGTGCTGATGGTGATTGATCAAACGATCAAGATGTCATCTTGCGTGTATAAACCCAAACCAGCAATTTCCTCACGCGTTCAACCAGCATTTGGTCATCCCGCTTCCAACTGGCAATCATGCGAGACAGGTATCCACCCGTAGTCCACAAGATAGGGTAATGGAGACCCGGTCATTTATTTGCCATTATGACCCTCGAAATATTTCATTTGCAATTATGACCCTTGGACTCTTTTATTTCACAAACTTTTTATCATACCAGAGACTTTCTTTATGCGACCACTTAGCTGTGCCTACATATATCCAGCGAGACTTTCTACTTATGTTTATGTTCACAATTTCTGTTAACGAGTAATCCATTTTCCGTGTATTTAAATTTAAAAAACAATAAAAAAAGACAACACCATTACCAACTAAGTCACTATTTACCACTATTAGAGACTAGAGACACAAAAAGAAGGGAAAAAGGAGGGGTTTATGTCCGATTCCAGCTTCTGATACGTTGATATACGTACTCATTCGTATAAAAATTAAGCATTTAACGTATTAGGTTGCAGGTTGGATAGGACCTACAAGCTTGAAATCCCGCACGTTTGGTTCGAAATCATGAATATAGGACTATTTAGCAATTTACCGGACCACTTTTAGTCAATTAGACAAAACAGGGAGTATTACTACATGCGGATTGCTAAATATGACGACACAGAAGAATAAGAAGCGCAACTTGACATTGACCGTGTTGCAATTTTCAAATTCCCCTGATGAATCCTCAAATCTGTCAAACTATCCCACTGAAAATAAATCCTTCATCTCATTCACACATACTGTATATAAAGTTGGCCATCTCTTAAACAAACACATTTCACTTTAAATCTCTTACTTAAAAATGGAATTAGAAAATCTTCATGATTTGAGAGAAAGTTTCATTAAACATAATCTTTTTCTTGGGGGATTACTTAATGATCCAGCTGGAGTTACCTATGATGATAATGGAATCAGACCATTTTCATCAAGTACAAGCAGACGAAGCCGTATCCGTGTCGATGATCGAGAAGATCAAGACAAGAATTTGTGCAGTGGAACTGATCAACCGTGTTACGCGTTTGAGAATGTTGTACCAAGTCATGACTCTGTCGATGAGAAACTCTGTTGGCTGCGTTCCCAAGTCATAGGTGTGGATGCAGAATTCGACACACCATTTGGGAGGCGCCGCCTCACTTACGCTGATCATACCGCCTCTGGCCGCTCTCTTCACCATCTCGAAAATTATATTACAACCGAAGTACTCCCTTTTTATGGTACGTACGGGTCGTGAAATCTTAAATTCTGTATCTTACCCGTTACCAATGTTTGTACCGTCTTAATCAATTTCAAATGATAAATTTCAACTCCTAGTAACATTTTTCTATTAGGCAATAGTCACACAAGCGACAGTCATGTGGGATATTGTACTACAAAAATGGTGCACGAGGCATCAAGTTACGTCAAGAAATGCTTAGGTGGTGGTGGAGAAGACGCGATAATCTTTTGTGGGTCGGGTTCCACGGCAGCTATCAAACGCCTACAAGAAGTGATGGGAATAGCAATTCCGTCTATCTTAAAGGAACGGATATTGTCGAATAATTTGTTGAGGGATGATGAAAGATGGGTGGTCTTCGTAGGCCCTTACGAGCACCATTCTAATATACTCTCGTGGCGCGAAAGCTTGGCAGAGGTGGTTGAGATAGGCCTTGATTGCTATGGTTTAATCGATATTGAAGCCTTGAGGGAAAAACTGGAGTTCTACAAGTCACAAAATCGACCAATTCTAGGTTCGTTCTCGGCGTGTAGCAACGTCACAGGGATTTGTACCGATACAAGAGGTATAGCGCGACTTATGCACGAGTTTGGAGGTTACGCGTGTTTCGACTTTGCAGCTAGGTAAGATTTTCTTGCATTTACGCTTAAAAATTAACCGTGCCATGAATCATCAATCATGTGTATTGCTTTCGCGTCGTAGTCTTAGACTATTAAACTAGTTGCAATCACGCGCAAATGATACACATAATTTAATCATGCACAGGTAGCTGTCGTTTAATAAAATCAAACCAAACCAAACATACCCAATTCCCGTCCGTAGGGAGGGTATGCGGAGGGTAAAATGTACGCAGTCATACCCATAAGAGGTAGCGGTCGTTTAATGCTGTCATTATTTTGTAGCGGGCCTTATGTGAAGATTGACATGAGATCAGGGTATGACGCGGTTTTCTTAAGTCCGCACAAGTTTTTGGGAGGACCGGGTACACCAGGGATACTGGTGATGAACAAGGCTCTCTATAAACTAAGTTATTCGGCACCATCAACCAGTGGAGGTGGAACCGTCGATTTTGTCAATGCCTTTAGTGACAAGGCAAGTTCTTAGTTTATAATTTTTGTTTTGCTAATGATTCATTTTAGTATTTGGTACATTACTAATACAAGTAGTTGAATTAGACTTTTCGAACTTTTATTTATAGCGTGGACTATAAGAATATCCAAATCATATTCAGTTCAAATTAAAAAACATTGAGATCAGATCACTACCAATAAATTCAATTCAGTTCAGATGTATCCATAAATTGTTAAGGATCGAGACAAGAATTAGCTAACTCAATGGTAAATGATTCAGGATACATTATACATGGAGAACATAGAAGACAGAGAAGATGCCGGAACGCCACCAATCATCCAGAAAATCAGAACAGCGCTCGCTTTCTGGGTAAAGAAATACATTGGTTATGGCGAAATTGAGGCACGCGAGCAAATGTACATCAGTAGAGCACTGGAAAGACTGTTGCCTAATCCAAACGTTTTTATTTTAGGGAACACCACTGCTAAGAGACAGGCTATCTTGTCCTTCCAGATATACTCGACAACGTATTATCCCTCATCACCACACGACGAGAAGAAGAAATCAGGCCTAAATCTGTGGAGAGAGATTGGTAATTTTAGAGATAAGCCATTGCACGGGCCTTTCGTTGCTAAACTTCTCAACGACCTTTTCGGCATTCAGGCTCGTGGAGGCTGTGCTTGCGCAGGGCCTTACGGGCATAGGTTGCTCGATATTGATGAGCCTTGTTCACTTGCCTTCAGGTCTATCATCCAAATGGTTAGTCCTACACGAAATTTTGTCAAATATGCATTTATTTGTGGGACAAACGTTTACAAAAGTTTCTTTCGGTGTGACGGCAGGGTTATGTTGGAATAAAGCCTGGATGGACTAGAGTGAGCTTCCCATATTACATGTCTGAAGAAGAATTCGAGTTCATTCTTGCAGCCATCGAATTCGTAGCCATTTACGGGCAGAGATTTCTGCCTTTATACCATTTCAATTGGAGAACTGGTTCTTGGTGTTTCAGAAAAGATGCTACATTTCTTTCTATCAGGGGACCATCTTTAGCCACAGAAGGTTATGAAAATCCGACAAACGTGTACAAAAACTACTTAGAAACGGCCAAGCGATTCGCCTGTGATCTCCCGAAATTCCCACCACAAGGAAGAATACCAGAGGAAGTTGACATATATCTTGTGCCCTTCAGAGTATAGGAATGTAGCAGAAGATTGAACCGGACAAAAGCTAGTATTAAAATTCCTTATGTATTTATACACTTGCAGACATAGAAATGAAATACTTTGGCAGTTTCTTTGATCTGATGGATGCACAAGAAATTTTGTCTTGTAAAATACAAACAAAATTTATGCTAGGGCGACATAATAAACAAGAAAAGCCGGAAGTCTTTGCCGTGTGATACTCACGCAGTGTCGAATATCGTCTATTCCATTTTGTACGTAACAACTTTATACGACACTAGTATTAATTTCTGTCTACCCCCCTCTATGTATCGAGACGTCCAATATTACACCATTTAGACACGAATGCGATACAAAATACGATATGCGTCTAATACATTTTTTTAGGACAAAAATAGTAGCAATTCTCGAAGTGACTTAACCAGCAAACTCTACCATATGCCGGCTAAGGGGATCAAAAGAAAGTTGTACTATCCTAAGACCCAAACACATATATAATCAGGCACAAGA
The DNA here is from genome assembly GCA_036897925.1 of Aragoa abietina. Classification (NCBI taxonomy): domain Eukaryota; kingdom Viridiplantae; phylum Streptophyta; class Magnoliopsida; order Lamiales; family Plantaginaceae; genus Aragoa; species Aragoa abietina. The sequence goes on along the minus strand of JAYMSG010000322.1, from coordinate 1,844 downwards.
GGAATCCATTCTTGTACAAAAGGGATGAGCAAAGAAAAACAAGAAAGAAGAGAAGGAAGATGAGAAGTTACAAGACTTATGTCATTCTTCTGTTACTCACATATAGCTTTTGTTTTCAGCTACCATGTGGTAAGTACTTCCGTTTCCTGAGTAGAAAACTTCGGATCGAACATTTTCGTTTCTGTGTTACCCGAAATGAAAGTAATTGCTAGATTCTTTATATGATGTTTGGAAACATTTTTGGAAAGTTTTGTTTGCCTGAAACATTGCTAGGTTTTAAGCAGTCGAAACTATCTTGAAAACGAAACTTTTAGTGCTTGTTTGCAAGAACTTCTCATTAGGGAAAACCATTATGAGAAGCTGATTCTGTGAATTTCCTTGAGATGTGATTCTCAGTAACGATTTTTAGACTGTCTTTTCAACTTCTGATTCTGAGAAACTGGTTTTGCAAACATTATATTTCACATAATCAGTTTTGATTGCGAGTTGCGACTATAATTTCTACTTTTGCTGATGTTGAATATTTATTTCTACATGTGACTATGCAGATGGGAAGGTGATGATGGAGTACATTGGAGCCACAGGAGCCCCTATAACATTCGACTCCGTTCCTATCGACCAAGGCATCGATTTCCACTTCATATTCAGCTTCGCAATCGATGCAGATCCTTCAGGAAACTCCCAGAACGGCGTTTTCTCCCCTTACTGGACTTCCACACTCACCCCTGATGCGGTCGCATCCATCAAATCCCAGTACCCCAACGTCAAAGTGCTCGCAAGCCTCTCAGGCTGGAGCCTCGACACACACGTCCTCACATGGTACAATCCACACGACCGCAACCTCTGGGTATCCAACGCCTTCTCGTCACTCCAGTCCATAATCGAGACCTACAATCTGGACGGTATCGACATAGACTACGAAAAGTTCCCCAACCACAGCAACAAGAGCTTCGCCTATTGCATAGGTGAGCTAATAACTCTTCTGAAGAACGAGAGCGTCATTTCCGTTGCAACAATCGCGCCATATTACCTCACAGTCTTGCCTTACATTGAGCTCTACGAAGGGTACAGCGATGTGATAGATTATGTGAACTATCAGTTCTATACGGATAAGGTGAAGACACCGAAGGGGTACCTAGAGGCTTTCGGAAACAGGACGGAACAGTTTGGTAGAGAGAAAGTTCTGCCTGCGTACGAAGTGAACGGGAGAGGGATTCAGGGGAACGCGTTCTTTGATGCACTGGTTTTGTTGGAAGATAGTGGTTTTGATGTGAATGGGGCAATGATTTTCTCTGCGGATGCATCTGCTGCAACTGGTTTCTATTATGAAACTGTCACTCAAGAATTTCTGCTTACTAATTCTACCATCCACTAATTCATGTTATATTTTCCAAATTTGGTGATGAATTGAAATTGCTAGTCTCAGTCAGTGTAACAAAAATTAAGGAGAGATATTAATTGTTCAAGCTAAGAGGCCTAACTTCTATATGTATTTCATTGCAGTTTGGATATCATATTATGACTGCGTACGTCTTACCCTCCACATACCCTGTCTATGAGCGCAAATTGGGTATATTTGGTTTGATTTGGTTTCAAATATCCTTATTGGTTCCCTTACTTTGTATACATAGTAAATAATAGCTTACATTTTTACACTTTATTATTATTGATACTACTTGTAACTACTTTTTTTTTAAGATATTTTCATAAAATATTAATTTCTATATTATATATACTTGTGTGGATTCAAACAAATATCTGGTATTAGATTATATTCCTCTTAATAGTATTTTAATTTAAAAATAATGTTAGTATTTTAAAATACATGTGTTTAAAAATCTTTT
>JAYMSG010000321.1:0-10723 GCA_036897925.1 Aragoa abietina | reverse complement strand
CTGCTCCAATACGAGTTATAATACAAAAATCTGCTTTTGAAACTTATGGACAGCCTTGACGGAAACATTCATATCTAATTGTATAAAAATAATATTGGTATGAGGTCAGTGTCATTTCGAATCCAATTCACTCAAGTACTTACAGTAAAATTTTCATAATTTTATTTTATGTTTGGACATATCGTTTTGATTTAGAAGCTCCTTCGTTTTCTTTATTTTGACCTTTCGAGTGTTCTTACCGTATAAATTTCCATAAATTGAAACAATCTCCGATTGATCCCATTTTTTCACAATAGACTTAATATATTCTAGTAGTAGCTACAGTAAAATATTTGTAAGAAAATTTAAAGTTTGAAAATTTCGTTTTTGGACAGTTTTCATAAATAGGAAGTTTTGGTTTCAATTTGAAATTGTTTTTGTTTCTTGATTCTCTTCACTTCTGTGCTTTTATTAATCATTCCAAATCAGAAAATGCATCTTATAAAGCAACATTCAAGGATTCACCAAGCACACATATGTAGAAAGAATTAAGATTTTACCCACATTGATAAGTTCGCGAATTGTTAGTAAGGCTGGTAATCGAGCTTCCTCCTTGCGATTTCCTTAACTTGATATTCCTTTTTTGTTATCTTGTTAGTTTTCTTGATTTTTCTTACTTGAAACTCTTCCTTTAAGGTCTTCACCTTAAAGGAAGAATTAGGACTAGTGGAGTTGTAGCGAAGAAAATTTGAAGGAATGAATTTGAGTTAGGAGGAGTTGATCATGAAATTTTGGTATCAAAAGAAAGAGGAGGACAAGACCTTAAAGGAAGAATTAGGACTAGTGGAGTTGTAGCGAAGAAAATTTGAAGGAATGAATTTGAGTTAGGAGGAGTTGATCATGAAATTTTGGCATCAAAAGAAAGAGGAGAACAAGAGAAGAACAATTGTGTAATTGCATGAAAACTTGAAGTGGAGATGGTGGTAGAGGTGTAAGTGTCACTCTCTAAAACCCCTTTTTATAAATATCTAGTTTGGTTGATTAGAAGGGGATTGTAAAATCAGGGTTAAGTGAAAACTTATATGATAAGCTAGTGGATATTTGAATTTGTTTGGATTGGAATCTTGAAGATGAAGAGTAAATATGAATTTTACTAATGAACTTAGTTGTTGTGTTGGATTTTAAGCTAGTAGGTTATTTCTTACGTATTGGACCTATGTAAAACTTAGTTAGCTTCTTTGCTGGATTTTCAGTCCATTCCATAGTTGCGAATTTAGTTTATGTTCGAGCGTGTACGACAGACGATTATGACTACTTGTGAGTTTTCATAATTGTCGGATTTTTAGGACAGAGGGCATTACACGAGTAGCAAACCCTGACCAGCCGAATGCCAGTACAGGAATCAAATCACTTGCAAACTCTTCCATAGGTCTATATTACAAACAGGCTAGTAATAAATGTAAATAAATTCTCATGGTCTATCCTGAATTTCTTTACTGTATCGGGAAGAAAACCACTGCTTAGACTCTGAAGTGCTTACGCATCATCACTAAGTCTAAATACCAAACATCAAAATTTGTTGAGAAATATGGATCTGATGATGCATAAGATTCGATTCAGCAGGGGTCTCTAGAGATCTTTGCTATCCTCCCTCTTTAATTCAACAAGCAACATTGTGATTTTCCTGGCACTGACATTTGGCCAATATGTTTTGAAAGTTCGACCATCATCGCACTTTATTGCTTTAAAGGAGCCTTCTTCACTCTGTCAGATATTCGAGTAGCAACATTGGAGTGTGATTTAAACCGACCTCTACCTTCGCTTTCCTTTTCCTGCAAAAAGTAGTCAGCACTTCAGATCTATAGATACCATTCTATTACCAAGTAATGGAAATTTGGAAGTCATATCGCATTTAACTTGTTTACACCATTCTAGTAGATGAACTGCCAACTTGAGATTATATTATTATATAAACAAATGATAAAATAACACTAAAATAGAAAAATGAGAAAAGAAAATAGAAAAATAAGATATTAAGTACATTAGAATATTACAATGAATTTGGTATTGACGTAGTACGTATATACAGATGTATTGGATTTTGTGAGGCTCCAACCAAGCTTGAGACTACATTTATAATATGGAATAAATGATCTAACAAACCATCTCTTTCAAATACTCCCTCTGTCCCATATTAACCCTCTCGCTTTGACTTATTATTCAGCATTTGATCATAAATTACACATAAATTACAATGGTGAAAAAATGAATCAGATTATATTATGGAAAAGAATTTTATTGTCTTTCATAATATAATATTATTAATTTTTCTACCATTATAATTTAGCAGTAATTTATGGTCAAAGGATGAACAAAAAAGTCAAACCATGAAGGTTAGTTGGGGATGGAGGGAGTAGCACACAAGGTTCATCCATTTATGCTTCAGGAAATAACATCTACAATCTTAAACATTACAAACTGGATACAAATCTATACCAGATAACACATCAGTAATCTGTTGAAAGAATACAATAAAAATTCGCAAGTCCTAACAAATGATAACAGTTTTGACAAGGAAAAGGCAATCTCAGCAACATGGAACTTGAAATTGAAATATAATGTATTATTCCAAATAAATCGATTGTGCAGTACACCAAAGTCCATCCTAAGTCTGGTTGACTCAAAAGACAAAAGGCATGATTTAACACTTACAGCCTACTTTTCTCCCCACTAATTTCAAAACTTGCACACATTAAAAACATGATTTGACCCTATACATTTACTTTTCTGTGTCTTTATCAGCATAAAGTTCTTTTATCAGTATCTTTTTCAATTAAAACAGAATCATCAGAACCCCAAACAGCATAGGTCTCTTGTTTGAATCTTCATTCTTTAAAACAAAAACCATATGCCTTAAAATATGTATAGACAAAGTTACAATAACTTTTAGTGTTCTCAATAATTTTGTTGTAATAAAGTAGACAATAAATATCAAGATGAGTGTCAAGAGTAATAGAAGTAAAAGAGAAATAAAAGAAGAAAGAAAGAGGTCTCTGTTATATACTCACTTCTTAATTCACTTCTTAAATTCCCTATGTATGGGTAATGTAATTCAATTCAATTCAATTTTCATCTCTTGCTAGAACATATAACTATGATCAAACCAGTGGTAATTTAGCAGAGACAAGAGAACGATTGGCTCAATTCGTTGAAAACAATAATAATGCAGAAAAATAAAATAAAACTTGTGCAGGTACCTTTTTCTTGACTATCTGGACAACATCCTCATCTTGAAGAGTATGACTAAGACCGCAATTCTGCGGGTAATGTCTTGAACTTGTACCCCACACCAGGACATACTTAACCTCCTTAACCAGGGTCCTGTGAATATGGTTACAAAAATCTTCAACATTGCAGCCACCTCTTCCCTGCAATCAAATCCAAAGCTGTTAAAATAGAGATGAAATAGAATTAATTAAATATAGATGTTAAATTCTATATCCATCTGCTCATTTGCCGTGGACATCTGTTAAAGAGTTCTTTCTGTTCAAAGAATCTAATTCTACAGATAACTACATTATGAACATGTTAGCTAAGGTTAGAGGACTTTCAATCCAATATGTTACAACAGCATCTAAGTTGTTGAAGTGGGGAAAAAGGAAAACAGAAGGGAAGAGAGAAGAAAGGGAGAGAGAGAGAAGAAAGAAAGGGAGAGGAAGAGAAACCAAGCCAAACGCTGAAGAAAAAAGAAAGGAGGCGGCAGAATTAGGGTTAATAGGAGGGTTTGGTGTTTTGACTATAATACCCTCACTTTACTTGAAAATTACGCTTCAGTTCTATTTTACCTTATTAAATATATTAAATAATAAAACGTACTCTGACGTGTCTGTATCCTATTTTTTTGGATTTTGACGTGTCCCCGTTTCATCCCCGTCCCCTCACCCGTGCTTCTTAGGTAGCAAGTATCGCCCCCAGAATTGATGAATTTAGGGTATATGGACCATTTTTTAGGCGGTATTCATGTCAGGGCAGACTTCATGTGTGTTTCTGACCTCAGCAACGGTTGATATGAAATATGCGAAAGCGTCAAAACGGTAGCCCTTTCAGTTAGCTACGTTAGTCAATCAAATACATAATAAGGGAGATATGGTTGAAGGATTAAAATAACCACATGAAATGGACATCGAATACTTCAACTCATGGCTGAATGATGAGATACATTTTTTTTTCTCATATCTATTTGTAACTACCTCAAATCTAACTATTCTCTGGAATGATAAAAATGATCTAAATACTGAAACACTAATTTTTGATACTAGGTGATTTAAAAGTCCTTTTGACTTTTTGGGTGAAGGATATTGTTTAAAGGATTTATGGAAAAAGTAAAATATCATGAGCGGATAGTTGACTCTCTATTTTTAAAATTTATAATGAGTCTGGTTTTAAACCATCTCATCTGTTACTTTTCGATTTGATTCAGCGCAATTCCTTTCATTTTCGTTTATAGTATGTTAGTTTAGTACTTAGTTCATTTGCTTTATATTTTGTAGGAGAAAATGATGTTTTGTAAGTTTTTTTAAATGCAAATTAAAAAAGTTCAAGGTTTGTGAGTCAACTGAGCTAAGGATATAACATGTTATTGCATTAGTTTGGAGATGTGAAAGGGTATTCGAAATAACAAAATAAGTGAATCGAGCTAAAGAATGGCAAAGACTGTTAAGAGTCAGTATATATGAAATTTGAATACTATGTATGGTCAATTCGAGTACATGAAACAGAAACAAAATCATATTTTAGTGTTACAATATATCATTGTATGCATTGACTAATCTCGTACACCCTCCGTCTAAACTCTATCTTGTTATTTTTCATTTTTTGAATGTCCTAATTCTATCTTTATATCTTAATACAAATTTTTTTATCCACTCATACTTTTTTCAGTGTCTCGCACTTTACCCATTATGCTTCCTATCAAATTACAATGTTCTTACCCACATGAAATGAATAATAAGTCATAACGTAGGTCACATGAAGTGAAATTCAAATGCGGGAGCATGAGCGAAATTCGTCAATTATAAAAGTAGATGAGAGCGAGAGCGAGAGCGTGATAGAGTGATTATAAAAAATAATAAAAGTATGAAATATAAAATTTTATTAATAAATATACTATATAACACATGAAAATAATAATTATGATTGTTCAAACTTTGGAAATCAATCCAAATAATTCAAAATAAATATATACTCCAAATAATCTAAGATATTATATCTCGTTCCTATTTAAAGTTTTGTATTTGGACTTTTTTTTTCATTGGAATGTCTATTTGGGCTTTTCTTCAATAAACACATCTCAGTATTTCAAAGCCCAAAGCCCCAAAGGAAAGAATCCCACACAAATTGATAACCTAATTTAGCACCATACCCCCGTCACCTATTACGCGGTGACAAACACACACACTGTCACAAAAACACACCCTCCGAGCAAACAAACCAGATCGGAAAAGCGGCGATTACAACAAACGGGACGATGATACTCTCGTCCCTATCTTCTCTAATTGTGAGTATTCTTGCTTTGCTCTCCTCTTCTCTGAATTTTGGCCTTTTGTCATTCCAATTCTTCATATACGAATTACTCACTGTTAGTTCGCGAATTGACGTAACTTAAAGCGATATGATTCTCTTGCTTGGGACGAAAGAGTGAGGCCTATTTTTCAACGAATTATGTGACCTAGGTCATAACGATTATGTGGCCCAACCAATGAATAAGTTGAGCCCATTGGATTGTGATGAGTTTGAATGTCCCAATCACTAAATCCTAAACCCTCCCTCGACCAATCTTCCTCATTCAGTTTGGCTTCGTTGCCGGAGGGATCTCTACTTTTTCTAATTCACGCCGTTCCGGTGAGTCCAGGTAACATAGCAGTTATTGGATTATAGTTTCGTTTGTAGGTAACATAGCAGTTATTGGTAACATAGCAGTTTCGTTTGTTTTGTCTTTGTTTTTTGTTCTCGTTCTCTTCTTCGTTTATTGTTGGCTTTATTATCTCGAAAATTTTTTTGGGTAAGACTGCGTACATCTCACCCTCCCCATATCCTGCCTATGGGCGGGAACATGGGTACGTCGTTATTGTTGTTGTTGTTGTTTGTTAGGTATGCATAGTGTATAGAACTCCAGAGTTTCAATTACAATTTGTTTTTATATCGGTGGATTGACAAAACAGACATATTTCCTTTTTTTTTTAATCTGTGGTGAATTTATGATGGGATAATAATGAAAGATGACATTTTTGTAGTATAATATTATCTTTCTCCATTGTGAAACTTGATGGAACTGTCTTTACTTGAAACTGAATTGATCATTTTTGTAGTTGTATATTATCTGTAAGTGGAGAGTGAGGTAGAAGGATGGTATTATCAAACAAGAAGCAAAAGCAGAAGCTAAGAGCTGCTAAAGCTGAGTTGCTCGGTTTGAATTCGGATTCTCTGACCGTCCTTAAGGATTCTCAGAAGGCAGTAGCAAACCTATCTAAAAGAGAAAAGCGAAGGCAAAAACAACATCAAGAAAATTTGGATGGTACTAAAAGTAATGGAATGAGTGACCATGTTGAAAAGAAAGAAGATGAATTGATGTCCGATGTTGCAGAGGGGAAGAAAAAGAAGAAAAGGCAGAGAGGTGAGAATGAGATATCGGAGAATGTGAACGAGCAAGCAGATATTGGGGAGAACGGAGATGAATTGAAGTCTGATGTTGTAGAGGGGAAGAAAAGGAAGAGAGGTGAGAATGAAACATCGGAGAATGTGAAGGAGAAGAAGCCAGTACAGTTAAAGAAGAAAAAGAAAAAAGCAAAGAAGAAAAAGAAAGCGAAGAAGAAGAATGTGGAAAATGGGCCGGTCAAGGAAGGGGGAGATCAGAACGCGAGTAAAACTAATGGCGAACACCTTGGGGCAGCATCAGATGAGAGCAGTAAGAGGTATTTTTTTTGCCAAACAAGCTTCTTACATTGATGGTATTTTATCTTTAAGAGGAAGTTCTGATTAGTTCATTGACTTTGAGGCTTTGCTATTTCCCGTGTTATCTTTCAGCTCCGGTGTTACATGAAATGGAACATATTGCATGACACTCTAAATAACTACTCTGTGTTATTGGGTTAAGTCTATGCTTGAATTTGATATGCATTCATCTGTTGACATGACATTTTGTTGGAGACAAGTCATTTAAGATTGACAGAAATCAATTGCACCTCATAAGGCTTATACGAGATGGAATTTTATTTTGAAATAGAATAGTTTGATGCTGAATATGGTTCCGATTCAAGCCATGGCTTAGTGATAATATCACAGAACTACTTTTGAGTGACACTACTACCTGGTCATATAGCATCCTTCTTCTTCTTGTAGCCGCTTTTGTCATGTTAATCTCCTGCCCCTCTATGTAGTTGTTTATGGAGGTGCAGCATCTAGGCTCATAAACTATCTAAATTTTCATCATCTCTCTGTTGGAGTTTTGGGGGAGGTGATTACATTGCCCCTTTTGAGGGTTTCCCTATTAGTTTGGATGGGCAGGTTAGATATCTATTCTCTCAGTCATACAATCCACGTTGAAGAACGAGATCACATGTATAGGAAAGACAATGTTATAGTTTCTGTAATTTACTTGAGAACTTGTTTTCATTTCTGGTAATTTTTATTTGTCAAAGGTATGGAAAGAAAACAATGCGCATTTTATTCTCTTGGGTAACTTGATTTTACGTCTTGTGGTACTTCCTACAATTATTTTCATTAAACTGGTGGTATATTCAGAAGCAAGGAAGTAGAGGAGGTACCAGACAAAGTTTATGTTGGAGGGATCCCAACACTGGTACCATTACGGATATCGATTGTATGACATTTCCCGATACTGGGAAGTTTAGAGGCATTGCCATACTCAGTTTTAAGGTAAGTTCTTTTACTGACTTGTGTAAGCATTAAAGTATGTAGATCTTTATAAATATGCATTTATCACTCTAGATATATTTGTAAGCTACACACCTTGAGAAAAGAACATAGGATGAAATAACCAATGTCAGCTTACGTTTAGATTATAAAAGTTGTATTGCCTTCAAGACCTTAAGTTATACTGATGTTTAACCTTAGAGATAACCTTAAATTTTCTGGAAGTTGTTGATGGCAGGATGGTCGGCTTTGTTTTCTAATATTTTCTTGTCTAGAAAATATCACTGGTGCTGTGGAATGAAATTTTGAAGTGTAAGATCTTCATGAGGATTTGCTTGTAGGTTCTTAATCTTATCTTTTTGTTGTCTTGTAGACTTACAGTTTATGGAAATGTGATAGTTGAAAGACTTCTATGTTATGATTAAGCAATCGTCTACTCTATCCCTATTCTTTCGGCTCATTGAATGCAATAAAGGAAATACAATCAATATATATGATCACGTCACAACATCTATAATATGAATCATTTTTTACAGGACGCTGAGATTTGCATAGTGATATTATAAGTATAGGGGCGATCGTGTGAACGACATACTAATATGCGTGAAACTGAGGCAACAAGACTATAGTTTAGTTCATACGGAATTAGAAAGGTGCACAGAGAGTAAGTCACAATAGAGTGAAAAATTAAGAGGAATAGCTTCATCATAATGGTGTTTTGAAACTTTGAAACGGAGAGGGTATATTTGCTCTATTGGTGAATACTTGCATCAAAATAGAGATATAATAACCATCATAGGTTTATAAATGGTTATATATCTTTTGCAGACTGAAGCGGCAGCTAAAAGAGCATTGGCACTTGATGGTTCAGACATGTAAGTTACTAATTAATACTCTAGTACTTAACCTTCAAATTCGCCAGTATCTTGACTTGAAATTATTCGACCCTTTTCCAGGGGTGGACTGTTTTTGAAAATTCAGCCATTCAAATCAGCCAAAGTGATCCGAACGGCCAACTTTGCACCACAAGTTTTAGAAGGTTACAATAGGATCTACGTTGGTAATTTGTCTTGGGATATAACTGAAGATGATTTGAAGAATCTTTTCTCTGGTTGCACTATTTCTTCTATTCGATGGGGTACAGACAAGGAGACGGGTGAGTTCAAAGGATATGGCCATGTGGATTTTGCGGATAGTGTTTCCCTTAACAAGGCACTGAAATTGGATCAGACTGTCGTAAATGGGAGACCTGTCAAAATAAGCTGTGCTGTGCCGCCAAAGAAGGGAGCAGTTGGCAAGTTCGATTCCGGTCCAAAAGATACACAGCTTGAGAGTGTGAAGGTTAATCCTGTTACTGAAGAGCCAAGATCCACACGAATAGACTGTCAAGTCTATAGTGTTAATGTAGCGTACAATGCAACATACACACAAAAAGGCCAACCCGAAAGTGTCGAGATTACTTCAGTCAGTGAAGTCAGTGAGGTTGATCTTGTGAGTGCGATGATAAGGAGACGGACATGCTACACTTGTGGAGAAAAAGGCCACCTTTCTTCCGCTTGCCCCAACAAAAAAGACGCGCCTGTTACTGAAGAGCTGAGATCCACACGAAAAGACAATCAAGTCTACAGTGTTAATGCAAGTGGAGATGCAACATACACACAAAAAAACGCTATAAACCCGAGAGCGTCAAGATTAGTGCAGCAGTCAGTGAAGCTCGAGTTGACAGCAGTGCGATTACTCCGATGAGTTCAAAGATAAGGAGGCGGACATGCTACGAGTGTGGAGAAAAAGGCCACCTTTCTTCTGCGTGCCTGAACAAAAAAGATACACAGTTTGAGAGCGTGAAGGTTAGTTCTGTTACTGAAGAGCCGAGATCCACACAAAATGACAATCAAGTTTACAGTGTTAATGCAAGTGGAGATGCAACATATACGCAAAACCGCTATCAACCCAAAAATGTCAAGATTAGTGCAGCACCCAGTGAAGGTCAAGTCGACAGTAGCGCGATTGCTCCAATGAGTTCAAAGATACGGAGGCAGACATGTTACGTGTGTGGAGAAAAAGGCCACCTTTCTTCCGCTTGCCCCAACAAAAAAGCAGCTGATTTGACAAATCACGGCGCGAAATAGTTACGGTGCGGACATTAGCAACAATCTTATATGGTTCTTCATGCATTAGAGAACTGGAAGAACTTGAGTCTGTATTTTACTGTACACCTGAATTAGCTATAGAAGCAGATTTTGTTTCAATGTTATTCATTTTTTTCTGAACTTCCATTTGAGTTGTTGCCTTGCAGAAACATCATTCAATTGCATATGGTATATTGTCAATGAATTATCAGAGCAGAATGTCTGAATTGAATAAATTATTACAGTACACAGTTCCGAGATGGAAACAGAACTGAAAATATAGCTCCAACTGACGGACCAAGAATCGTGAACTCAGACACTCGATCGGTAGCTGAAGTCGTCGAAGTACTGGAAGGGTATAGGTTGAGACGTATCCAGTGAAACAGAATCACAAAAAGCAGCAGCTGGCTGAACTTGGTGATTGGAAGCCATGTAATCAAAATAGCTGGTCTTGCGATAGAGCTCGAACACAATCAAGACGCAATCATGCAGATCAGAGGGTCGATAGCGCGTGTAGTGTTGCATCGTGGAATTCCAAGGCCTCTCGTGAGGGACAAGAATGTACTTCACCTGGCAAACTGACGAAGTGGTAATCGTGGATGGCAAGAAGCGGAGCATGGCATACAACAACAACAACATACCCAAATTCCGCTTATTGACATGATATGGGGGGTAAGATGTAC
>JAYMSG010000320.1:0-10734 GCA_036897925.1 Aragoa abietina | reverse complement strand
ACAAGGTCTTTTAAGGTATTATTGGCCAAACTTTAATAGTGTAGTTTAGTTTGCCTGCCTGCACCAGGTTCCACCAAAAGCCATGTGGAATTTACTTTGAATGCTATCTATATTTGAAATCCAGTTGAATAATAATGTAACTGTGAGTTTTTTTATTTGAGCAGAATTCGAGTTTTGAGGTGATGGAAGTTGAGAAAGTGAATGTGGGGGTTTCCAACTATAATAGTCATTACATGACCTTCACTGCCCGCGATGCAAAGGATTGTTCGCCTTGTAAGACTTTCCAGGGCATTGTTATGGTGGACATGCGATGATCATGAACAAATTGTTGGCTTCCGCAGACTTAGGCCTAATTAAGTGATGCCTCGTCTCATCGTAAGAATTTGGGGGAGAGGATCCTAACCCATTACTTGCCATATATCCAAACTAATTCATGCTAGTCTGTATTTATTTATCAAAATTCGAAAATCGGGTGCCTAATGTATCTGTCAATTGTGCACGCCTGGCTGGAAGTCTTAAGAGAGTGCTTCATATTTCAATCTAGTCCACCAATCTTCTGCGTTCAATCCAATAACACCAGCAACACCGGCAGCAGAATGATCACCTAATCAATTGAAGACCTCATAAAATTCCTCATCTAGCCTTGTCTAGGAAAATTGCATCTTCCTTATCACCCAAATCGTAAGCATCGCAGTGTAGTTAAAGACCCAGACAACAATAATTAAGACGACAAACAAAATTATCATGCAATCACTAAAGCAGCCAAGACAAATATCTTCAGTATCAAAATTAAGTTGACACCTGCCACTTATGCTTTATGGAGTAAAACAAACTGACAAGGAGCTTGAGATAATAAAAGAGAGGCAACCTCAGATTCAGAGGATGTCCATTCTGTCAATTTTTATATATTTACAGGTGGGTTAAGGACCCCTCTCCTTCGCATGATACAAGGTGCCACGTAAGCTCCATCCCACGTTTAACATGCAGAAGATGCACTGGAGATTATGATCACCATAATCTACTCATGAACCACCTGTTCTTTGAAGAGTGAATCAATGGATGATGGTTTTCAAGGATTGTCAACTTCGGTACAGAATAGAGTTCGCTATCCCTGCAAAACAAATATTTCTATTAAAATGTGAAGGGAAAGAACATATCTGCCTGCCTACTTTAGCAGTACAAAAAAAAAGAGAGAAGCAATTCAGCAAGCATAAAAGCTAACCTCAACTAGGTTTCAAAGGAGGGGGGTGCAGCAGCTTTACGCAGGATCAACCGTTGAGTGAAAGGGGACCAAGAGTTGCATGACTTGCACCCCCTTTTATCAAATCCAACTTCAACAATCTTCAACATTCTCGTACCATCTATAATTTAAACATTAATAACTTTGACTACTCTTCTTCCACATGTTCCTTTATAACTTATCAAGATATTTGCAAATGAGTCCACAACATCATACACAATCCAAGTCATCTTAAAAATCATTCAACATTTGCTGTAGTTCTGCTAAAATCTAATTCTATCATCCAGAAAAGGAAAAGAAAAATAAACTAGATAAAAAAGATGTGTACAGGGCTGAACAAGCTCTACATTCAGTAAAACAGTTGGGAGTCGTTAAGTATGAGTACAAGAGTCTTCAGATGCTGGCCCGAGAACTTCTATCCACATTCTGTCAAAAGGAAGCGACAAAAGACTACTTTAGTTACACACAGATAAAGGCAAGAAACTAGTCAATCTAATCTCTCCACAAAAGTACACTTCCCTCATGATCAAACACTGTTTTAATTTCTATAATAATTAAAAAAACACAGATAACTATAGTTAAATAACTAAAAGATTCCAATATCTGGACACAGATAATCATACTGCAGCACATTGCATGGATGGTAAGAAAGAAAAAAAAAAGTTAGTGATATATAGACTTCAAAACACAATTGATAATCATATGGAAAACTTGGCATTATTTAATATAGTATCTGAATGGAAACACAGACCAGAAGTTTGCTATACAATATAACTATACAAGTAATCTGTTTCCATGTACAGAATTATACGCAAACATCAAGATTCAAAACACCAAGTACTGAAAAAAGAAAAGAGGGAAGAACACAGCTATCCCTGAACATGTGTCTTTGTGTGTGCAATTAAAGATTTGCCATCCAAGAAAGAAAACCAAACTGAAACCATTGTCATATTGGGGACAGGTGTGGCAAAGGCTAGTAAAACGTCACTATACAGGCTTAACATCCGTTTGACAGATTTCTGTCTTTTTTTCTCCAGAAAAAAGTGCATGATAAGTAATAATTAACAGTACATATTGTACAGCGGAAATATGGTGTTCCAGCTGATATATATAGTTAACATCCCATCAAAATCTGGAATGAACTCAAATCACAAGCATCAAGTAATAATAGCCATACGTAATGGTGATTTGGAGGAATAATCTGGCATAACATGATGACCAAATAATTATACTGTCAAAAAGTTAAATTTGACTAGCACATCTGAATGCAAAGATTGGAGCAGGATAGTCTACGGATGGAAGAAAACAGCTGAGCTAGGTTATGTAAGGATTTCCAGAAGATATTTTAAAAAATTTGAAAATTTGACAACTTTTCGGAAAACAAACAGATACCCTCTCTTGTCTATCTGTAAAACATATCCTCATATTTTAATCAGTATATATCTACAGTTGGATCCATGTCTCGATTGCATAATTACATTAAGATGCAAGGTAAAAAGCTGTACTGCAAATCCCCCCATTCTGCAATAAATCTGAACGTGAACAAGAGAAAATTACATAAAAGCTGAAGCTTCAACTTCATCATCACAAAATTGAACTCTTTTGAGAGCATTTTGACTCACGCAGATATATGAACATGCAGAATTTTCACTCAACAAATCGATTTAGAGGAGAATCAAGCACGCAAACTCAATACGGCGCATCAAGAAAATATCAACATCATACAAAAATAAGCTATCGCACTTATTGTCTACTGCATAGATACTTACAGCACTTTGGGTTCTGGAATATTCCCGATTTTACATGTCTACTGCCACGAAGACTGCTTATATCTGAACTCGTTCTCCCAGCTTCCCTCAGGCTCCTTCCTCTTCAAAGTACCACCTGAAACTGAATATATACGGGCATGCTCCTCTGCTAGCGCTTGCGAAGTAGCAATAGAATGTTGGCCGGATGAAGGATGCATCATTTCTTCTCTTATTTCACTTCCCATGGTTCCAGGCCCAAAATTAAGATCCAAACCTTGTCTGCCCCACTTTCTGTTGTTCTCCGAACCGTCATTACTTCTGTTATTGGGAAGGTTAACCTTAAATGGCCTCTGAAATTGGGATGATATTGAAGCAACAGGTCCCTGGAACTGCGGATTCATTTGAGGTGTAAACAACCTTGGACCAGATACAGAATCTGTATATGAGGTCGCCCCAACTGGAAAAGTGGCTGAAGAGAGAGGGAAAGTATTAGCCCCAAAAGGAAACATGGGAAACTGGAAAGGACTAGATTGGAGAGGCATGGCAGGAGAAGATGAGAGCACTGATCCACGATAAATGTCGGGAGTGAAAGGGTTAACTCCAGAAGGGACAAATGGTCTCTGGGGTCCGCCAGTTGGAAAAATGGAAAAACGCTGCTCTCCTCTATCAGGTAACATTGAAGGAATTGCTACTGTTGAATAAGTACTCCCAGGTAAGAACCACGAAGAGAAATTCCCATGCCCTGGACTTAGACTATTCATTCTAAAGCCCGCAGATGAGAGCTGAGGTGGTATACCCTCCTTCACTTGCTGATTGATCTGAAACTGCTCAGTACCATTATCATCAACACCAGGCCCATTGTTGAGATCAAAGTCCCTCTGCACATCGACAGTAGGTACAGGGCCCAATGGTTTAGCAGGCACAATGGAACTCTCTCCTTTATAGTTGCTACTGGTGGAGCAATAGCCCACATCATTTGCTTCATCTGCTGTATTCAAGTCAAAATCTAACCGGCTAGAGGTACGAGTTGGCACATAAATGGGAGCTTCATTCTGTAATATAGCATGATTAGGCACAACATTTGTTGATTCAACGGACAAAGCGAACTCCCGGGAAGCCATTTCCTCAAGAACTCTCTCATCTGGCACATTCAGATCAATATCAAGAGGAACACGACCAGATTTACTTGTCGAAGCCTCAGGAGACTTGGTTCCTGAAACCAGTGGTGCTTCGGAAACTTTTCTGGGTTCAGCAGGCCGGAATGCACTGGTGGCTGCCGATCCCTTCCACCTAAGTTCTCCTTTACTTCTCAATAAGTCCTCTGGAGGAACAAAAGGACCTTTGGCAGGGGCAGCCACTGTGACGGAAGCAGGATGGTTACTTGGTATAGAAGTCATGGGAAATGATGAGCTAATCAAACGTACATTTGTTGCAGCATAGGATGATACATTAACTGAATCCCCATATTTCCCATCCTCGACACTGAACCCTTCATTCAAATCAAATTTTACTTTGGATTCCAGATCAGACACTTCAGCTGCAGAGGAAGAAACGTCGGCAGCACACTCCAGAGTCTCATCCAGTTGATCGCAAGTAGAGCCGCATTCTTTCAGTTCAACCTTTTTCTCTGCTTCATGGTGAACAGAACCAGATGACCCCCCCTGAGGATCTGAAACACTGTCAGGAGTTTCCGTGTCTTCTGCATTGTCCTCTTTATGATGATTCTTGGTATCACCAGATGTGGAACAAAAATCAGCTATGTAGTGGCTGTCACCAGCTGCACTTTTGTGAAGTTCGGTATCAATTTTTGCTTCATCAGACTTTTTCCAGCAACCTTTGGTATCTTTCTCATCAGATTCCCCCATTTTGGCTGCGCCACCAGCTTCAACCAGGCCATACGCAGTTGGCTGAAGCTTTTCATTACCAGATTGTTCAGCAAATTCATCCTGAACAACTGGAGAGGAACTTTTTCGCAGCGAGCTAGGTCCCGTGTTCAATTTTCCATTTAGCTCACTCTGGGAATCATATGCACCATGTTGATTTGATGTTTCAGTTTCACCAGTTTGTTTATCCTTATCATTAAACATAACAGTACTAGTCTTTTCCTCGGCTTTAATCACACAGAACCCATCGCTTTTACAATTTGAAGTACCATCTCTAACGTTACAGATAATAGCCTTCTCGCGAATATCCGGATTCGAGCTAACATCTGTTACCTTCTCCCCAGATGTGGTAAGAACCAAAGAGGAACTCTTTTCATTCGACTTACCGGTGGTTTCTATCATAGTGTCATTTTCACTTCTGAAATACTTATTCGAAGAGACAAGCTGTTTATGTCGCTCCCCACATTGTACATATCCAGAAGTATCATGTGGATCGTATATTCTGTTCCCGGAGGTACGACTTTGTAGATATTTACCCATATTTAATATAACCTCCGGCCATGAATTACCATCTACAGCAACATGTTTATTTTTATCACATTCAGTATCATTGGACAAATCATTTCGAACTCCTATGTTATCTTCAAGGGCAAATTTGGATTTCACTTCATCACCATTGCAAACTCCATCAACTGCTGAAATACTTCTTTTTGTCGAATCAGTAGGTGAAACCAAGTTGGATCTGGAAATTTCTCCAGCAGCCACACTAGCAAGTAAATTCATTCCAACATCATCCTCGAGTGACATAGATGAATTTGCTTCAGAATATTTAGCGCAACTCTCAATTAATGCATTCATGGGGCTGAAAGAAGTTGCATGCATCTTTCCAGAGTTCCATTGATTTGTTGGGGGAACATCCATTGATCTCCTAGGGTCTTCAATGGTCATTCTATGCTCTTCATCAGGAGCTGCAGATAGCCCATTGCCCTCTGCAGACCCAGTCAGAACATTTGTAACATAATTTTGCCACGATCCAGCATTCACATCTGAAGAGACATTCCGATTCTTATCGCTCTTTTCCTGCAAAGTATGATCAGACTGCTCGTGTTTGTCTGTAAGAACTGGAGAAGAAACACGGCTGCTCATGAAAGCAGGATCCTCTAGAGATCCACCACAAACACCTGGTGCAGAACTGTGAACCCGATCAGCTATCTTAACAATCAGCTTATGACTGCTCACCTCAGTGATGGGCCCCTCAAGAACCCTCTCATTACTATTTAAACCAGGCTGACAAAACTTCTCAGGAGCAATTGTCCTATGTGCAGAAGAACTTCGGACAGGGCTGGCTTCTTTCTGACTTCCACTTGCAGATGAAGGGAAACCACTACTTCTCCTGTTACGAGTACTATTGTTAATTATCTTACTCACAGCCACCGACCCTGCAGGGGAAGCTTTACCGTCTTCCTTCCCTGAGGAAGACTGACTATAATTATGTGACTGATTAGAACTACTGCTCCTATCCTCCCTAATCACAGGTGCATCTCCAACAGATATTCTAGGCTGGCTATCTTTAAGTGCTGCTGATGAAGCTGGTTTCGCTGGTCCAGGAGACGAGGTTGCTGACTTCATATTATTTTCACCATGAGAAGACCTAGTTGAAGTGGTTTTCGATGCAGAGATCTGGGTGATTGAGCTTTTAATGCCAACATCAGACCCACTTGGAGTTCTGCTGCCACCATGAGATGCCTCTGCATGACGTGATTTTGAAGACCAGGCAGCAGCACTTTGGGCTGAACTACTCTTTGCATCAATAATAATCATCTC
Source organism: Aragoa abietina (assembly GCA_036897925.1). Classification (NCBI taxonomy): domain Eukaryota; kingdom Viridiplantae; phylum Streptophyta; class Magnoliopsida; order Lamiales; family Plantaginaceae; genus Aragoa; species Aragoa abietina. The sequence goes on along the minus strand of JAYMSG010000320.1, from coordinate 4,039 downwards.
CGCTTCAACACGTTTCTTCCACGTATCGACTAAACTCCGTGCCTTCCTCTGTACTTCTAAGTTCTTGTGTGATCGTAAATGATTCACAGATCTGCCAATGTTGCACATTTGAAGGGCGTGAAGATTCACGGGAAGTTTATCTAATGCACGGAGTGCTACCAAAAGGAATTCCTCCACAAATTTATCATTATCCTTCGAACTATTACCATCTCCGAGCTTTCCTTTATGGATATCCTGTAGCCATTCATCCAATATTGGTAAACCCCGAAGCAGCACAAAACGGTTCAGACAATCAACCTTCTCAGTAGCAGCCATTACACCTGCAAGCATGGAACGGCTGACCAATTCCAATTTTCTTTCCGTTCTATCAGGGTGCATTAACTGGACAAGTTTATCAACCCCTTCCAGATCCACGAGCCCTCCTTTCTCTGTTATCCGTGCAATCTCTGATTTCATGTTACTTTCAATTTTGTGAAGAAAATCACCATCAGTCCTTGAAGAACGCCCACATTTGACAGAATCTGAGCCATGGTCTCCTCTTTCCCTTTTCTTACCCTTCACTTGAGAAGGAAAATTTCCACTATTTTGACCACTATCTGAAGCAAGTTTCAGTTGTGAGGTTGAGTTCGGACCATTGACTTGCTTTGGTGAACGACCATCAGGCTGCAGCGTTGCATGCATCTCTGTCCTTGTCTTGTATAAAAGCTGATCTACTTCTTCTTGACGCTCCTGTAAGACAATTGACATCACATGAGTAATAAGAAAAGTGATAATGAATTATGCTCCTATAAAAATAATTAGAAGCTTGCACAACTCCCACCATATCCTCTCCCCTTCCCCGAACCCCGCGGTGGTAAAAATCAAGAGAATAATGTAATATAAAAAATTTGCTCACAATGACAACTAACATTAATAAAGTTCTGATCTGTTAGCCACCATAAACACTTGTTTGCGATGTTGTAGACACGTCGACAAACAAAAGAGGATGTCCCGGTGGGAAGTTCTACACCTCTAGGAAGAAATGCAACTTTACATGGATGGAGAAGAGATGCAGCAGGAGTCTCGTCCTTGTGGAAGGAATAGAAAATCTCGTTCGGTGCACTGTCGACAAGAGTACCTTTGCCAAGTTTCAATTCAGCTGGTCGATAAAGCCAATTGACCTCTAGCTGCAAATTATTCTCTTTGCTCAAACGCAATGAACGAATCAAACCAACGAAAGGAGGACAGTCCTGATGAGGTTTAAATAGAGAGCAATCACCAATGCTGATCTTGCGACCGTCCTGTAAGAGGCAAAATGTTTTATTCTCAGTAAAAAAATAGTAGCACGTATCAAGTACGCATGATATGTTCAAAATAAAGAATAAGTATATACGGTATGTCAATGATGATATCAAAGAAGGTACAAAGAGAAGCACTGTTAGTTCAAGGCACACCCTGCGAAAACCTCATAAACGACCTTTTAAGGAGAAATGCCGGTAAATAGTACAATAAAAATGGAGATAGTACAATTTGTCCACAGAATCTAAACCCAGTTCACTTAAATACTCTTCGATATAAAAAAGCACACAAATCCTTAAGTGTATTAAATACAAAATAGTTCTGCAAGGGAAAAGTGTATGTCTGAATTCCACAAAATATGCACACAAAAAAGAAGATATATCCGTTTGGAATTTGGGGAATGCTCAGAAAGAAAAAGATAAAGATGAGTCTCAAGAACTAACGAGCCGGCAAAATTGTGGAGAATTTATTACAATCTGGCTCATAAATTTCCATTGACATAAATGCTTGCTTAGCTGCTGATATAATACCCAAACATCTTCCACCAAGAGAAAAAGTATCAAAGACCCCCAGGGAAGTTAACGCTGATAAAGAATTCATTCATGATTCCCCAAAATAAAAAACCATGCTACAGCCATGTCTACAAACAAATCTATCATAGACCTCAAATATCCATAGTATGCAATATCTGAAACACACTGTCAACGACTCTAGTTGAGGTTCCCATAACTCATAAATCTAATCTTTAACAAATAAAATAAAATAAAAACAAAAAATAAGAAAGAAAATTCAAGGAAAGAAGAGTATTCAAGTTATCTAGATCAGTCCTAGCTATGTTGGCATAAAGAAACAGATAAAGCCTTAGTTCCAGGAGAAAAAGAAAATGAAAAGCCAAATTAAGTACTTTTCGTAACTTTTCACAATGGCAACATGAAACCTCCAACAAAATCAGTTCCAATACACGTCAAGGATAGAATTAGACCGGCAAAGATGAGATCCACCCACTTCGCTAGGTATCCATTAGCAATCAATATAAAGATACAGCTGATTTTATCTTTCCGCAAATAAGAAAGAAACCCTGACCAACAAGCCTCTAACAAACTTCAACTCAAAATGTAGTTTCAACTTAAAAGCATTCATACATTGAGAAATTCAACCCGGAAAATCTAAAGTTCAATAAAGACCTATCCCATTACCGGAAACATCAGTTATCAATATCATCAACAACCAAGCCAAGAATTCCAACCCAGTCCAAAACTTTCTTATCCGAACTCCCACAAAAACACTAATTAAATTCAAAGTTGTCACAAAAGTAATGAATCAACATCCACACCACCAAAAAGAAAGCCATCAACCTACACGAAAAAAGCAGAATACAAAAAAAATCACTGTATAACAACCTTGACAAATGACGAATCAGTCACACTGGTAAATGAGACAGGAGAAGGAACAGAACAATGCCGATCACCCACAACTGCAACAGCACCCTTGTTATTCGTCGCCAAGGGTAAGACCGACCGCATGTGCTGCGTGCTAATCCTCCGCAAACTCCTACAGCTCTCGCCGTAATTCTGCACCCTTCCATGCATAATCAAATCTCCTTCTATGCATTTTCACCAATTCTCCTGCTTCTCCAATCCTCAAATTTCAGTCCTAACCTAAAACCAACTTACCATTTCTCATTTCTCCAATACCCTATTAACAAAACCATAAATTTCCCACAAACTACTCAATTCCCCAACCAAGACGCACAAGATCATCCCAATTCCACTCAAAACCCTAATTCCCACAGCTTCAATTCATTTCTAGGTCTTCAATTCTCCGATACGAAAACCTAATCAAAAAAACAAATCAGATCGAGAAATTAGACCACATCAATCAAACATTTCCTATTTAAAAACACAATCATCAACCGTAACGAAATAAATTAAAAAAAAAACAATCAAATCAAAATTACGACATATAATAGAAATGGGAAAATAAACACAACAGATAAAAACTACACACCAGCATGATTCTAGAGAGAGAGACGAACGAGAGATTCTAGAGAGAGAAAATGGGGTGCGATTTACGGATTTAGACACAGATTTCTATACGTACAGAGGGGAGAGATAGAGTAACAAAACGATGCTGTATAAAGCCAGATACAGCAAAACGAAAGGAGTACTTGTTCGGGCAGCACGGGCAGATCGGGCAGTGAGAATGTTAATATCACCCGCGTGTGTTGATTCGGTTAGGTGACTACAAATGGTACAGTTGGAAAAGCAAGGGGAGCAGACAATTTAACGTGGGGCCTGCATAGGAGCCTGACGTGGCAGTTAAGGTTGTCTCCAGGTTATGTATGCGCATGAGGGGGTACAAAAGTCCCTGCAGGGAAAATGTTGTTTGCTTTGGTTGCACTGTCATCATCAATAAATTATTATAATTATTGAAGGGAAGAAGAATATTTTGGATTTTGTAGGAGTATACTTATGCTTATATGGTTGAGGGGATTTTGACAAGTGATTATGATTTTGATATTCTCCTTTTCTCAGTTTAACTGGTTGGTATTATTAGTGCGGGTAGCATCGGCGTTTAAGAGATAATTTGATGGGGTGCATGCTCTGTGTGTATTGAAACGACTTACTTTAGTATGTTATCATTATAACTCTAAGTGTAATAGAAAGGTTTTATCATGTGCGGGACTGATTTTAGCGGTGTAAATTAATCGTGATTATGTTCTCTATTGTACCTGTACATGTATACGCTTTTAAAGCGTCAG
>JAYMSG010000319.1:0-10734 GCA_036897925.1 Aragoa abietina | reverse complement strand
CTTATAGTAGTAGCTTACTTATAAGGTACGTTATACGTAAGTATACTTTTCTTTAAAGGGATTATAGATACTACTATATTTAAGGTATTACCTAAGTATATATAAGTTAGAGAGACTTTATAACCCTACTAAGGGCTTACTTATATAGTTAGTACTACGTAATAATATTATAAAGATATAAGTATAAAGAGAGTAATAGTATAATAATAATAATACTTATAAGAGAGTAGTAAGTAGGTTATAAAGAAATAATAAGACTAAAACTTACTATACCTAAGTCTTATTACTACCTTCCTATAGAATCTATCTAGCTAAAAATAAAATATAAGTAGGCTAGAGTCTTAAACTATTTCGTATAGTATTTATTTTATTTTCCTATTTAGGTAATAGTAAAGAGGAGAGTAGGATAGTTAGGAAGATTTAGGAAGTAGTTATACTATTTCCCCTCCTAGGTAAGGTAGTTAGAGAATTATAGGAAGTAGTTATTTTATTTATTAATATAGATAAGGATAAATAGAGAAGTAAGCTAGTTAGTAAGAGATATAAAGTATAGAAGCCTATTACTTACTAGAAAGATACTATAGAAGTATTAAGGTAATTCTTATCTATAGTATAATCTAATCCTATATTAAGTAGATACCTTATACTTAATAACTAGATAATAAGGAAGAAGGCTAGTAACCTTATCTTCTAGAGACTTAAGTCTACTAATACTTATATCTTTAGTAATATAGGAAAGGTAGAGTATAAGTAAATACGTTAGCTACCTTAATCTATAAATAGGCTATAGCTAATATTTAAGGGCTAGTATAAAACTATAGCCTTAAATTTATTAGGCTTAGCTACTATATATATAAATACGTATAGAGAGTAATAAGCCTTCAATTAGTCTCTCTTTCTATACCTTTATTATAGAAAATATAAAATAAGCACTTATTACTATAGGAATAATAATATTATTGTTCATAGACAATCAAAGATGATGTTTTGTACTTCAAAATAATCGGCTGACAATATACGAGACGATTGACTGCGGACAAGAGAAAAGATTAGTAACCAACGTGCATGCAACTAATGCGAATTGGTGTGAGAGAACAGCTGCAAGGAAAGAGCCCAATGAAAAAGAACGACAGACATACAGATGTAAATTATAAAATGAAGGACAAATAGCGAGTCAAATCACACCATAAATGTTTCTTTATTAAAGAACTTTGAACTCTTTTGCATTTGAAGCCCTAGAAGAGCTGGTTGATATTGTTAGGCTTTTAACGAAACGGTTCGCTGACACACAAACTGTAAGATAAATCAAACGCTAAATTTAAGTGCTTCGACTTACCACATCGGTCTATTGTATGGGAGAGATCAACTATCTTCACTATTACCAAACTTTAACCAAGTTACAAATAAGAGCAGCTGCAATATCAATCTACACTCACATAGATCTCTCCTTAATATCTAGTTTTTTCTCTCACCCTAACTTCACTCTCTAATCTCTCAATCACAGAGAAACCTAATACAGAGATGATGATATGAATTGAACTCTCTCCACCTCGGAGCTTTACAGAAACAGGGGTATATATAGAGCAATAGAATGAACAGCCGTTGGATGAACTCTTCTCAAACCGCCTTTGGATTAACGGTTCAGATTAACTCTGCACGAGAAAGTCATTAAACCCTAATTAATGGATCATATTGGCTCCTCATTATGATACTCCAGAATGTCTTCAGATTGACGTCTCATTCTGATACTTAGGAATGTCTTCAGATCAATGTCTCGTCCTGATGCTTCATTCTGATTCTCCGGCACTAACGGACTCACCTCCAAAACTTGCATATCAATCTCAGAGCTTTGGCTTTATTGTTAACCAAACCCAGAAACCTCCAGTTTCTTACAAGATATGTATACAGAACTCAGACTCTACTCCACTATGACACAAACTACATAATGCAAATGAAGATGGAAAGAAAATAGGAACAACTAGACTACATTAACAATAATACTAACAATAACGCAAGGGAAAGAAAAGTAACAACTCAAGTATTAGACTCTGACCATTTCTCAGCAGTAGCTTCAGTTACTCGGCCATGAAATAGTCATTAGCTTAATAAGGTTTCTTCATGATTCTTCTGGGTCGATCCACTTTGTTCTCTCTTTAAATGGGCCTATCACATAGTCTGCGAACAAATGGGACACTGGGCGAGGACGTATTTCTCCCCCGAAAGGTCTCAAGTTGCCGAGTATTTCGAAAAAGGACCACATGATCCAAATTGCAAATTGCATTTATTCTGGTCTTCTAAATTCCAAATTGCATTTTCATTTATTTGTTAGTTTTGATGCTTTCCCAGGTGTGCATCCCAGGAGGCGGCAACTGATCGGACTATTCGATTGGGAATATGGATTCTCAGATGTACAAGTCTGCTAGTGAGTACGACAAAATGATGTCCAGGTGCTGCATTTCCAGGGAATGCACACCACGTTCTTCCGTAGAAGGAAAATAATAATAATAATAATTGCAAGTCATAACGACATTAATATCAACTCAATGGCAGGAGTATAATTCGGAAAAGAGAACAAGCGATTTATTATTGGAGATTAGTGGACTCGTATTTCACGGATTGGCAGGGAGTCTCTATGAGAGGAGTTTGAGTTCTAGCAGGTGGGAGATTGTTTAATTCTGTCATTGGAGTAATAGAGCGAGTCTTGCATAAGAGAACGTTTAGCAGGTCATACTATGCTTTCATTGTCACCTTCACAGGAGTTGCAGTGTTGGGACTTATAGCCGTATCCATGTTTTACCAACGAGGGGTCATCATCAGCAGCAGCAGCAGCAGCTTCACAGTCTACCAACCCAACATAATGAGAGCGATCTTTTGTTCCCCGTGGAGAGTAAAACAGTATCACGTGTGGCTGAGACACGTCGTTATAAGACCTGTTTTCTCGATAAGGATGCTGACACAATTCCATGTCTAGTTACTGAAATTATATCAGAAGAAACAGCAATGTACTCTAAAACTCAATAGATATTAACTGATCGTAATGGACTTTTATAACACACCACCTTGTGATTAACTACTCCAAGTTTGAACTAAGGGCAAATAGTTAGCATGAAAAAGAAGGGAATAATAAAACCATGCCAACAAAGAGACTAGATATGGTTCGTTAAATCAAAACCGACCTTCAAAGAGGATCCACAACTGTTTCTAACTCGATCTTCAACTTATGATCATTCTTTCGCGTGCTTTCCGATTTCCCCTTGCACCACGGAATATCCTCTTCAGCACAAAAGGTCAACACCTGACAAGAAAAACAGCCCTCGATGCCTTTAACAGTAACTGTCTTGACAAGTTTGTTAGTCTTCAATGGAACCACAAAAATCTGTTGCTAAATTTGATAACAACCGTCTCTTTGCTCTTTATATAGGCTACCGCTCACTATCATAATTAACACAATCCTGTTGTTTCAAAGAAACCAACTTAGTCCCCTTGTCCTGATCTCCTCCTCCATAATCTGCTAATCTCCATACATTAAACCAGTCCATATCATCATACCTATAGCAACTAAGAAACAGGTGTCCGCCCAATGCATCCAAATGGCGGCCAGTGCTGTAAGTGTACGGAAGTGGAACCTTTCAGTAGGTTTCAGTACTAAGATCAAGGGCAACTATGTGATCCCCCCTTGCCATCCAGTAATAAAAACACCGGGAACGTGACGCGACAAATGTTAAAATGGGGGAAATCTTCCATGCTGTGCCAAACTCCCGATTTCATCGAGTAGATTAAAGTCTTCAAATAATAAAAATGGACACTAGTGGAACAAACAGATATTCTGACAACCTTGTACTCCTTGTTGGCACTGACATAGCCCACCCCTGCAGACATAGTGCGGTACTCCCTTTCGAAAGCATTGCATAGGGGTAACGGTAATTCTAGCAACTGACCCGTGAACGGTTTCCACAGTGCATGAACCTGGTCTGTATCCTCATCATCCGGAGGAAACCTTGGCAAGAAGGCAGGGGCAATTCATAGACACCACAACAGAAAACACTCTTGTTATTTGTAGCCTCAATTGTTTTGGTGCACGTAGTTCCGGAAGAACCAAGGGAGCCCAGAGACATGGTGTAAACTTCATATGTTTCGGGGTTTCGGATAAGGACCATGTCCCGTTCTCCTCAGTACTCATTATGAAGTTTTGCAAAAACAGGATCACTGATCGTGCATTGCCACTCTTTGCAGACGCACCTGAACCGGAACAGGGGCTTTATCTGAACCCTGAGGAGTATTTGACTTACTATGTCGATTGGAACATGAACGTCCGACATGTTAATTTTCAGAATTATTTCTTTCAAACAGCAGGACAGAAGTTAGCTAGGGTCGAGTCGAAAGAAGTATATAGTCTTGTAAGGTTAGCTAGGGTTTGATGACTTTCGATCAGGGAAGGACCTTATATGGAAAATTTATACTATAAAAATTTTAGTTTTTTTATTTTGACCCCAGACTGCATATGTCAGGTCCGCCGCTGCTTTCTAGCTAGGCAATACTTTCTTCAGCATCGTTGCTTCTATTTTATTTTTATTTTTTTGATAAAACAAATTTATTCATTACTTACATAAACGAGCATAAATAATGCTTTTCAAAATTACACAATGTACGCGTCATAATCTCCTTCCAAGAAACTTATATCCCCATAATAAGCCTAAACAAGTAAGGGATCGCCAGACCAATCCGAAAAGTAGATTAAATAACAAAGCTTGCAGACAAGAAAAAGGGCCCTCCCTCGACACCCTTGATAGTAATCAACCTGTCTTCACGCACTTCTAATTCCCATGCATTAAATCATGAATAAGATTCTTGTAAGTCAATGATAGCCAAAAATTTCTGAACATGGTCTGTATAGTTAGATATCTGTTTCTTGAACTTGGTGATGCTCAGGTTGAAATCTGAGCGTAATTTTTTAGCTCTAAGCCTCTGACACTGGGAACAAGGCAGGGGTTTAGTTATCCAGAACTTATAAGAAAGATACTCATTTGATTGCAACTGATTTGCTGTGCCTATTATTGGGAATTAGTGGAGTAGTCGTATTTTATGTATTTGTTTCTGTCGTAGGAGCAGGTCATACTATGCTTTCATTGTGTCACCTTCAGGTGATGTAATTTTAGGACTTATAAACGTGTCTGCGCTTCTACCAACGAGAGAACAGCAGCAGTTGAAGCAGCTTCACAGTCTACCCGCCCAAAAGAAATGTTACCATGATAACTCCTTCCCCTGCTGCTCGCGGGACGACCACTTACAAATACTATTTCTATGGTGCCATGTCTTCAGCTTTGGGTCTAGTTGTGTTCCTGATTCATTTTTGTATCAAGAAGCTGGGATACTAGGCATTGATGGATGTAGAATACACAGCTAGTACGGACGAGGACACTTGCGCCTTAACCAGTTAGTTATTCCAGTAATTCAATAATCTGTAACAGTGTCAAAACTCCACGTGTCAGCAGGAATACAGGGCGCTCTTGCCAATCCAACATCTGCAAGTTTCAATAAATTGTTACGCCGATCAATCAGCAAGTTTTGGGCTTGAAATCAGAGGAATATGATGAGAGTGGAAATCGGCAATTCTATCTGATAAAGAACCATGCTAGCATCTTTCGAGAATTCCAGGCAGGAATCTGTGTGCTTCTTTACATCCCACTCCACGTACTCAAATACCAAACTACAAGCGCTTCCGTTTCTGCACCACATCCTGCAACCTTACAATATTCACATACTGCAGAGATTTTTTTCCTACTTAAAGTATATACGAGCGAACTTCACTGATCAGAAAAAAAACTCAAATTAGACGCAGCTTACCAATCACACCAGCAAGAACGAGTCAGTTTACTGAAAGGCACGCGCCTATAAATAAAAAGGCACTATGTATGCTGTTTACTGGTGAATACATAACCAAAAAATCACCTATGCATATACATAATATCTCTATTACAAAGCAAGAAACCAACTTCTCCGAGAGAGTTATCCAATGGGCGAACGATAGCAGACACACCTAGTCAGAATATCGGTCCTTGAGGTCAGGGGCGACCCAGCATTTCGATTTTGATCGATTTTGGGGGCGAAAAGAGAAAAATACAGATTTGGGGGAGCGATATACCTTTAAAAAAAATTGCCTTAAATTACCGAACTTAGGAGGGAGCGACCGCCATTACCTGCCTCATTCCCACCAGTTTTGCACTTCAGGTATGTAGAACGGGCTTTTCCCCATACCCTACCTATGGGCGAGAACATGGGTACGTTGTTGTTGTTGTACGTAGAACGGGCTGAACAAATGTTTGACACCAACATCAACCCATTCCAGCATTATCCACCAGTTTAACGCTCCTCTAATCTCCTTCAGACTACCAACTGCGGTGCCCGAATCAAATGGCAGCCGTCTTAGGCTTCGACAGGCTGTCACATGGATCTCAACTAGTGATGAGAATGGCAAAGCTTGCGAATATATACTGTGCAGATGCGGTAAATTAGAGAGATGTATTTTCTTAAGCCTGAGAAAAATGCTCAAATCTACTTCAGTTCTTGTAGTATGGCTAGGAAGACTTTTCACGATTTCTGTCATCCATGCACAGTGAGACACGTCAAGAACTTCGAGTTTTGGAGCATACACGAGCCACGTCAAATCCAACAAATTGTCGCAGTAAGAGACGAATACTTTACTGAGGCTACGGAAATATCCATCCTCCAGAGTGCTCGGAATTGGATTTGGAAGAATGACAAATTGTTCGAGAAGGCAATTGTACAAATCGAGCCTCTCAAGATGTCTCATTCTTCGCATAGATGAAGAAGACAATTCAAGTGAAGTCAAACCCCGACATCCCTCCAAGCATAATGATCTCAAGCAATTCTGTATCTTGTGAGACCGCTCGAGTTTCTGAACGGAAGCTGAGTCGAATACCGTGATGGAGATGTTGTTTATGTACTGCAAGGACTCTAATTCCTCCAACAAGAGTAGCCTACCACCACTCAGCACGTTATTTTCCGAAGCATTGGTTGCTTCAGAATTGTTGCTACCAGATATTCGAAACACTCGCAGTAATGAAAAACTTGATACTACTTGCAGCGGAATCACTTCCAGTCTGTATGTAGCATTCAACAGCAAATATTTCATTTTTGCCAAATTCTTGATCTGTAAGGGCAATTCCCTGATCCGTGTATTCGACAAATTCAAAAGCTGCAATTCCACCAATTTGTCAATGCCTGACGGTAGTTCGGCTAGATGAAAGTTAAATGACAGGTCTAATACCTTGATAGCGTGCATACATTGGAGAAATTCTGAAGGAAACATCCTGATCGCAGTGTCCCGTACGAACAAAGTTACAACGTTGCGAAAAGGTGGACTTTCGGCCAGAGTTGTAATGGTACTACCCCACAACGATATCCTTTCTGCATTTATCCATGAATTAGGTGGGAGTACTTCAAGCAACTTAACATGATCGAGTACCAGATATTTATTCGCAGCACCGTTGGATTCATTAGAAATCCATAAGGCCATGTCGCGTATAACATCATGCATTTTAACGTACTCTTCTGATTTTCCATTTTCCAGTAAACACGCAGCCTTCAGTGTTTGAACAATTTCCAATCCTCGATCCCGAGCGTTATGTGTGTCATCAAATTCATCTAAAAGACCCTCCCCGATCCATAGCTCTAAAAGTTCGTCAATCATAATCTCGTAGTCCTCGGGGTATATACAGCAGTACGTAAAACACGATTTTATTGCTTCGTCGCATAAGCTATCATAGCTGAACCTGAGAACCTGATACACATCATCATTCATGCCCGTGATCCGAGAAGGCTTGTTTCTCACTTTTGTTACTGCCCGGTCCCACTCACGCGGATCAGTTTTACCTGCCATAGATCGTCCAACAGTTATAAGAGCAAGCGGCAAACCCTTACACTCTTCTGCAACAACTTCAGCGAGCTTTGGTATAACGGGATGAGCCTCCAAAGTTCTTGCTCCGACTTTCTTTCTGAACAAAACCAATGCTTCCTCCCTCTGTAAGCATTCTATCTTAATGTTCTTGTCTGCTCCCATTTGACCACACACATCTTCAAATCGGGTTGTGAAAACTACTTTACACATTCTTCCATCACCTGGAGGCGGAACACCCACTTTCACAAGATCCACACGCTTCCACACGTCATCCAACATCAAAACAAATTTCTTTGTTTGTAAAATCCTAAATATCTGTACTGCTTTTTCATCCTCACTCTTATCCTTCCATTCGCTTTCTTGAAGCTTGAGTTTTTCACAAAGAGCATCCTGAACTTTTTCCACTGTCGACTGCTTAGCTACAACAATCCAAACGACTCGATCAAAACCATAGTTCGTTTTCACAAACTCATTATTGATCAGTTTAAGGAGCGTTGTCTTCCCGACACCTCCCATGCCACATATACCAATGACCTTTACTTGTTTATCCTCGATCCATCCACGTACTTTCTCAAACACCACACTCAAACCTACTGTGGCCTCCAAAGGCCGCTCGTCAACAGGACCAAGTGGCAACATAACCGCCACATTATCAAAACTTCCTTGCTTCTTTAAGTCGCCGATGATTTTTAATATCTCTACTACTTCCTTCCCAAGCTTGTAGCTTGACCAACAATTGCAGGAACAAATACGACAAAATCTCCCCCGACCTTCTTGATGGGCCTTCTCCAATAGACTGTTCACCCTTGTTTCAATATCTTCAGCATCTCGTAACCAGACTTCCACCTGCTTCATACGTGCCATATGCCTCTCTTCGTCAAGTTCCACCCTCCTCTTCACATCTTCATAAACATTCCTCAATTGACCTAATGCAACTTCCAACGCTTTTACATTTGCTTCAAAGTACCATACACTTCTCAAATCTGTGCTCATACAGTCGCAGAGGCGGATCAAGATATCCAATATGGGAGCAACAGCCTCCATCACTCATTAACCGAACCTTCAAACCGATAGTTTCTACCTATGAACTCAAATTTCAAACTATGGGTACTGAATCTCGGACTTCGCAGCACATTTTGTCAGGCCACACCCTCTATGCATACAACTGAATGCAAAAGAAATGGGGAGAATTGAAGAGTGCTCTGTACCACAGTCCACAGTATTTAACATGTATCCAAAAGAATCCAAAGTTAGTCAAAATTCCAAAAACTAAAGCTTCAGCGAGTTCAGATCTATAACTTCTTTATGTTGTCTTCTAGACTTCCCATTAACTAGCTTAAAGGTTCAAGATATTATGGGGGGGGGGAGGGAAAGGCATGCTTGAAGTATCTAATCTTTAACTTACATAAGCTACACAGTTTGAAGCTCAATTTCAAGAAAATAAGCAAAGCAAAAATAGTTAATGGGACAAGTAAAATGGATCAAGAACTTACCAGTGTAATAACTCAAGAATTTCGATTCAATTCATACCCACCCATTTGCTATCTGGAATTGAGTGAGCCAAAATAGCTGATTGTGATGGCGTGGATAGTCATAGACCAAACAGTCTCATCATTGACTCCAGCTGTAATAAACTTCATTATCTCATTCACCAACTACAATTATGAGCCATGACCAAGTCCAAGTCATTAGTCAACTTGTTTTGTTTCTAGAATTTGAACACATGAAGAAGATGTTCGAAGAAATGCCCGATTGACAGAGGTGTCGTTGCAAGTACGGTGATGGTTGTGTCATCTTATTTTGATCATGGTTTGGTGGGAAGAGCTTCTGAAAGTGCCAGGCAACTTGTAAAGTTCACTATTAAATGATTGTAAAGTTCACAAAACGTATGAGCTCGGAGAACAGGTCGCAAATATTCTGTTAAATCATGGCTATATTGTACAAAGAGTGCTCTTATCCAACTTTTATTCTTCATAGGGAAGAAGCTCTAATGTACAATGTACTATCCTAGGTGCAAACTTTACATTTCATTTTTTCGTATCCTATTTAATTAAGAATTATTTTTAAACTATATCAATAAAAATTATAAAAAATTATATAATTAAAGATCATATAATTTACTTTATAATATAAATTTTTAAAAAAAATTATCGGTATAATTTAAAAGTAATTCGTTGTCAAAGCGGTCACGAAAAAATGAAGTGAGAAACTTGTAATGAAATAGAGGAAAGTAATGTATAGCGGCACTTTGCTAATTTATGTATTATAATTTAGCACCGCTCTATTTATATTATTATAATGTGACAGTCAATTTATGCATTCTAGTGTTTTTTTATTGCGTACAAGTCATGTGTCGCCGTAATCGATTTTTTTCCTACTAGCACGAGTAAAGTGAAAATTGATTTTAAAATCGGTGAGGTTCAAAAATCAACTTTGAAGAATATAAAATATTAAAAAAGGTTAATTTCATTGCTACACCTATCTTTTGGTCCAATAGTATTTGTTCCAAAAGTTTAAACAATTTCAGAATAGTTCAACCCGTCTGGCAGCCAAGCCCTGGCGTCATCTTTGGCGGGAAGTTTATTTAAATCTAGACTGCGCCTCGCCATTGCAGATGTCGGTGAGTGAAATTTTTCGCAAATAGAAACGGACTTGGAATGGGGTTTCAGATAGGGTCTTGGGTGTTGGGGATGTTATATATTGTCTTTGATTTTGTTGGTCCCTTTGGTGGGCTACAAGGTAAAAGTCTAGAGGGGGTGAATAGACTTTTAAAACTTTTGCCATCTTTTCGATTTTCTGTCGATTTTGTGGTCAGA